>CP092886.1:157197543-157315905 GCA_030710605.1 Cordylochernes scorpioides | reverse complement strand
GATCTTATGTTTTACTTCTATTAATTACATAGAAGAATTTTACTTCTCGCGAGCTCAGTTTCAATCTTTCTACAAATGTTAGTGATTGAAGTCCTTAAAACTGATCGTTTCTCTCTTCTCTTGACAACTCGCATCATTTTAAAATATGTAAAACAGGTGGCAAATATTTTATAAATAGTTTGTAAATTGATTTACAATTTAAAATCTTCAAAATTTAGTAATTTTAGAGACTTCTCATACCGATTATCTTTCAAAACCTCAGCTTTATTACCTAAATTACACACACAACACAAATATCTTATTTTATTATCTTTTAGGATTTGCTCTAATACAATACAAAAATATATTTATTTAAATCCATGTACCCCCCCCCCCCTTCTTTCTTTTATATTATCCATATAAATCTTGATTGTATTATTTCGCTGAATCCGGCTCGAGAGACTAAAAAATGTTTTGATTAATCAGAAGGTCTGGCAATAAGGAGCAAATCCAAACTTTTGTTGTCACAGTAAACAAACGAAGCCTCACGCCAACCTTCTTTTTTTTTTCCAGGAGTGCCGAATCTTTTCGACGTGCTAGCTAACAAAATATTGATAATGAAAAGAGATATTTGGGGTTATTACACTATATATATAATAGAAGAAAATGTAATATAAATAATTTCAAACACACAATCTTATATTTGAATACCCATACATACAAAGCGAAAGATTATTTCCAAATCTAAACATCCTCCCAATATTTTTGTGATCGCAGTAAGGACAATAAATGTTGGAAAAGAAGACGTCAGAAGCAGCCAATGGGAGGCCGGCGGAAGCGGCTACGGGGATGCAGCGGCAAAAATGAGGAAACAATAACAGAAGAACTTGTAAACAACTTTCGAACGCTAGAATTTGCCCTGATCTCCGATTCTTTTAGTGTAAATATTTAAATATATAATTAAATAAATAATACTTTACTTATTTTCTTAAATTGTAATAAATATAATTTTCCCTCCTGTTTTCGTCGTATATTTTTAAAAGTGTTATAAGCAGCGACGCCACAACTTTGAACCTTCAACCCCGCCGACCAAGAATAGAGGTGAGTGACTACCTCTATAGAACTTAGATCGTCGTCACAACACAGAGTGGCGGTGAAATCGCAATATTTCTGGCATCCCAGCCGGGACTGTTGAAGGTAAATTCTAGAAAAAAAAAATCATTTTAAGCTGACCATTTTGGAACTCGCTAGCTAACCCTACTCGCTGCTTTGTTTACAAGATGGCGGAAGAATTAATTCTACGTTTAAAAAAGAAGCGTGCTGTTAACAGATCATATTTAACGAAAACATGCAATAAGATTGAAAGTGGACTTGACACGCTAATGAGAATTGAACTTGAAGAATTATTAGAACAATTGAATGAGAATCATTTAACGAACTTAAATTAGTGGATCACGAAATAGAAACGCTTCTTGAAACTGACGATTTAGAAAAGGAATTACAGGGCGTAGAGGAATATCGAGAGAAATATATTACTTGGAGATTTAGGGCAAATAAAAAGATTCGCCAATCAGATTTTCATGGCGAAAATATACCGAATTCGAACTCACGAATAGATGAAAATGAAATGAGACATTATGTACCTTCCTGCACGACTGTGAAACTTCCGAAATTGATGATATCGAAATTTTATGGAAACTTTAGTGAATGGCTGACGTTCTGAAATTCTTTTGATGCAGCTATACACCAGAACAACTTACTGAACCCGATCGATAAATTTAACTATCTGAAGTCACATCTCGGCGGAACTGCACTAAACACAGTCGAAGGTTTCGCTTTATCTGCGGACAATTATGAGAAAGCTATAAATTTGCTTAAAGACAGATTTGGGCGAGAAGACATTTTGATTAGCCGACATATGAACAATTTGTTGTCAATGAGACCACTCAAAACGTCAAGCGATGTAAGAACCTTCCGCGAACTTTTTGACAACCTTTCTGTTCATATAAGAAGTCTCGAGTCACTAAACGTGTCCATTGATGTTTACGGACAACTGTTGTGCCCGATAATAATAAAGCTTCTACCTGCAGACCTTAATTTGGAATTGAACAAAGAACTCCCGACAGGTTACGTAATTAATGACTTGATTACCTTTCTGGAAAGACAATTAACTGCACGGGAGAAGAGTTTTAGAAACGAAATCGGTACCGGGAATGAATCAACTTCTAAACCTAATTTGGTAAACAAACATCCAAAGACAAGATTCTACAATGAAAAACCAATTGCGACAGCTTCAGAACTTTTGAATTCAGTTCACAAATCGAATGAATGTGTATTTTGTGGTAAAGACAACCATGGAAGCCCTAAGTGTGACTTTGCAGCTAATATTAGTTTAAACGAAAAGAGATCACTCATGAAGAAAAAAGGCGTTTGTTATAAATGTCTTCGGCCTTCTCATTTAAGTAAATTTTGCAGAAATGTAGTCCGTTGTTCGATCTGCAACATGTCTTCCCACCTGGATGTCATGTGCACAAAACTGATTTTAGATAGAGGTGGATCTTCCAAGTCTCCAACGGTGCAAGATGAAACTCTCGCCAACTTATCAACCTCCCCAGACGTCTTGTTACCTACTTTGAGAGTGACCCTCAAAGGGAACAGAACGGAGAAGACGGCACGGGCTATAATAGACACCGGATCCCAAAGATCGTATATTTTACATAGCACAGCAATGGAAATGGAATACGAACAATCTAGGAGAGAGTTCTTCCGGCATTCCTTGTTTGGAGGATCGAGTACCGACGTAGTTGAACATGAGGTCTATACCATTCATTTATCTGACATCAATAATTCTTATCGCTGTGAGTTTGAAGCACTAGGTCAACCCCTTATCTGTGGAAGCATACCTCCGGTGTGTCCCAGATCATTTTTAGAAGGGAGTGAAGAACTCGACGTGTCTGATTTGATGAGAGACCGTATAGAAGTCCTTATAGGCGCGGACATCGCCGGGAGATTGCTAACTGATGATCAGAGAAGGATCTCATCTGGACTGGTGGCAATCCGTACCAAACTAGGATGGACTGTGATGGGAAAGATTCCTCCAACGGAGGTGAGAGATGACATTAGCTCCCTTTGCGTGACCACACTTCTATCTTTGGATCTAGAAAACTTGTGGAAATTAGATGCAATTGGAGTCTCTGACGCGGAGGTTGAGAAGAAGAATCAGTCACTACAAGCTGAAATGGAGGAACATTTCGCCCACACCACGACGCGAGATATTGAGGGGCGCTATGAGGTAGCTCTACCCTGGGTGCAAGACAAGGAAAGGATTCCTTCGAATAAAGACCTAGCCGAAAACCAACTAAGTTCTGTAAGAAGAAAACTTGAAGAAGTTGGAGACATGAATGAGTATGGACAAATCTTTGAAGAATGGATGAAACAGGGGATAATCGAGTATGCCAGAGAGGATAAACTAGATGGTGTACACTACCTGCCACATCGACCAGTGTATAAAAGGAACAGTCACACTTCTAGAATACGGCCAGTATTCAATGCGTCGGCCCGGAAGAGAGGTAAACTTTCCCTGAATGACTGTCTGGATAAGGGACCCAATTTGATAGAAATTATACGAAGACTTTTAAATAAATTCCGGAAATATGAAGTTGGTGTCTCTTCCGATATTGAGAAAGCATTTTTACAAATTGGAATAAAAGAAGAAGACCGAGATTATTTACGATTCCTGTGGCACACAGAAGACGGAAGATTGATCACGTATCGACATAAAAGGGTTGTTTTTGGAATTACCACTAGTCCGTATCTTTTAAAGGCTACCTTATCTCTCCACTTAGATAAGGCTCCTGAACATTTAAAAACCACAGCTGAGCAGTTGAAATCATCCTTTTATGTTGACAATTGTTTATCCAGTTTTCAGAATGTTGAAGAAACGGAGAAATTCGGGAAACAATCTACTGAGCTGCTCTCTACAGCTTGTTTCAATCTCCGAGATTGGGTGAGTAACGTTACAGACTTTTCTCTTATGAACCCACTGAATAAGGAAGTGAACATTTTAGGAATAACATGGAATACTGATAGAGACACACTGACAATTGGTTTGGAAGATTTTGAATTAATTGGACCAACCACCAAGAGAAAAGTACTTTCAATAGCGAGCAAGATATTTGATCCATTAGGAGTTGCTTGTCCTGTGACTTTAATTCCCAAGCTGATATTACAGGAAACTTGGATACAAAAGTTGACATGGGACGAAGTCCTACCTGGATGTTTAGTACAAAGATTTTGGAAGTGGTTTAGCAAACTGAAACACTTGCCTAACATAGAAATTCCTAGATGGCTTTGTTTTAAGGACTCCTATGTAGAGAAAACCACTCTCCACATCTTTTGCGACGCCAGTCAGTTTGCCTATGCAACCTGTATTTTCCTCCGCATTGAAAAGGAAGATAGAGTAGACATCCAATTGATACAGGCTCGAACACGAGTAGCTCCACTGAAGAAACTCACCATCCCAAGATTGGAGCTTTTGGCTTGTCTGATTGGAGCTCGTTTGGCAGCTAACGTCATACAAGATCTGGAATTTGAGGAAATTCCAAGATTTTATTGGACCGATTCGACCAATGCTCTCTGTTGGATCCAAAGGGAAGACAACTGGGCAGCCTTTGTGATGAACCGTGTTAAGGAAATTCATAATCTTAGCTCCCCCGAATCTTGGCGCCACATACCAGGCCGATTAAACCCGGCAGACCTCCCATCTCGGGGATGTTCAGCAGAATCACTTAAGGAGACAAGATGGTGGGAGGGACCTGCATGGTTAAAGGTATCCCAAGAAGAGTGGCCCAAATCAACCATTATCCCTGATTTGGAGATTGTTTATTCTGAAAGGCGCAAGACCATCCTGAACACCTTGTGTACGACAAGAGAAAATGAAAATTTATTTGGACGTTATTCCCATTTTTTGAGAATAGTACGAATCACCGCCTGGATATACAGATTCTTCAACAACGCCAAGATTGATAGAAGAAAGATAATTTCAGAAGATCTCAGTACAGAGGAAATCACTAAGTCAGAAATAATACTGATAAGACTTATCCAGAGAGAATCGTTTTCAGGGCATGAAGATAAGAAACTACAAGGCTTTAAGTTGCTAGTAGACTCTTCAGGGATTTTGAGAATAAAACTAAAATTTGCAGAAGAGAAGATTTCGCTAATTTTAGAATGCCCATTTTATTGCCCTCAGATCACTTTTTGGTTTCTTTGCTCATCAGGTGGAACCATGAAACCCACGGGCACGCCGGTCTACAAACTCTCCTCGGTATTCTGAGAGAAAACTATTGGATACTAAGATCCAGGAAAACCGTCAAGAAGATCATCAATCAATGCATTCGCTGTAAACGATTCACCGTGACACCAGCTACCGTCGAGTCAACATCATTACCAGAAGACAGAGTACGAGATGCTGCAGTTTTCGAAATAGTAGGAGTTGATCTAACTGGACATCTTATCTTAAAGAATAAGAAGAAAGCATGGATTGTCATCTTCACATGTGCAGTGTATAGAGGAGTTCATCTGGAACTTGTGACATCTTTGTCTATGGAAGCCTTCCTCCAAGCTTTCCGCCGATTTATTGCTCGAAGAGGCCGACCATTGATTGTGTATTCGGATAATGGGACTAATTTCAAAGGTATGGCTAATGCTTTAAAGAAGATTGATTTTTCGAGATTAAAATGTGATCCCACATTGAAAAAACATCACCTGGAAATTCATACCGCCTGGTGCTCCTTGGTGGGGTGGATGGTGGGAGCGTTTGATTGGAATGATAAACAATTGCTCTTTAGGATTCTCGGTCAAACCTCCTTGGGATATGAAGAACTTTCCACGGTAATGTGTGACGTCGAAAGCTTGATGAACACACGCCCACTGACCTACCTAACTGAAGAAAGTGAGGATCTCGCTCCATTGACACCTTCGTTGTTCTTACATGAGGTCAGAGAGGTTGGCGTTCCAGACCTGGACTTGATTGATAACCAGACCCTCTCCCGCAAATATCAATATATCAAACGTGTACGAGAAGATCTTAGAGAACGATTTCGTATCGAATATTTTGGATTCCTGAGACAAGAAACGAGACGCCTGAAGACTACCATACCACTCAAGGTGGGAGACATGGTACTCATTGGACAAGAGAGTTTAAAGAGACTACACTGGCCGTTAGCCAGAATAATCCAACTCTATCCAGGAAAAGACGGACTTGTGAGGGTTGCGAAAGTGAAAACTTCATCAGGTGATAAAATACGACCTATTCAAAAACTCTACAATTTAGAGATAACGCCCGAGATAAGATGTCGAGACCCTCTAACGGAGCGATCTCCCACACAAGAAGTTCGATTGACAACTGAAGAAGACCCTTTGACTTCACAACAAGAGCAACATCACATTGATACCCCGAATGTTGTGTCAAGTTACGGACGGCCCATCAAGAGACCCAACCGATTGGATCTACTGAACTTTTCCTTCCCATGTTTGAGTCGTCGAGACGCCAACTCAAAGGTGGGAGAAATGTTGGAAAAGAAGACGTCAGAAGCAGCCAATGGGAGGCCGGCGGAAGCGGCTACGGGGATGCAGCGGCAAAAATGAGGAAACAATAACAGAAGAACTTGTAAACAACTTTCGAACGCTAGAATTTGCCCTGATCTCCGATTCTTTTAGTGTAAATATTTAAATATATAATTAAATAAATAATACTTTACTTATTTTCTTAAATTGTAATAAATATAATTTTCCCTCCTGTTTTCGTCGTATATTTTTAAAAGTGTTATAAGCAGCGACGCCACAACTTTGAACCTTCAACCCCGCCGACCAAGAATAGAGGTGAGTGACTACCTCTATAGAACTTAGATCGTCGTCACAACACAGAGTGGCGGTGAAATCGCAATAATAAGTTTATTTTATTTGGAAAATGAAAAATCGTGCTTAATATGTCAATTTGTTATGTATAGATGCCTCGCTATTGCTTTATGTTCAAATCTTAATTATATTTCATTTCAAAAATTTCAATTTCACAAAAATATTTATATATTTTTAAAAGGAGGCTCAAAATTTTCCTCTGTTTTTATAATTACAGAATTCTTTAGAGCGCCAACCATTTTAAAAATGAATAGAAAAACTCTTGAGATCAACTCCTACAATTTTTAATATCACTATTTTATTCGCCATTATATTTCCCCGTGTCAATATCTTAGAAACTATCACAAATAGAACTAATAGAAGGTAGTTTAGATATATTAGCAACGCACCTTTGGCTGTATAGGTGGATGACAGAAAATCTATGGCAGCGAATATCCGGACAGACCATTCATTCATTAGGCAATATTTTGCTTCTCCGAAATCTGAGAAGTGTTTTAATTGGAAACTCTTGTCAATCAATTTAAGCCGTCTAATTAGTTCCAATAAAGTTAATTAGCCGACTAAGTGCAGCGCGTCTGTGTCCACCGAGAGTGAATATAAATGATAAGTTATTGACTCAATCAAGTGACAAACCGCCTCACCAAATGTCTTCTGTCAAATTTCCAGTCCCAGGGAGGGAATTTCCATCACATTTATCCCCTCAGTCGGAAATGCTATGTGCTCGATTGTCTGTTCTCCAACAATAAACTACATATATATATGGATACTGCTATTATAGGTATATTGTAGTTCCTTAGTAGTTAATTTTATTCCTATAAGTTTTTAATATACCACACCTGACATGCTATATGCTTAAAGGCCCGGCCCCTAGTGATGGAACATGCAAGTTGATTCATTCATTATAGCTAATAAGAATTCCTTTTGTGGTTACCTTACTTTGAAATCGAAATGATACATAAACATGAGGGGAGCATCATACACAATGGTACATTAAGACCAAAAGTCAAAGTATACAAGTACTAGCTGGTTGATATGAAAGTCAACACGTTAATGGCATATAATTAAATGATTTATGAGTTTTTATTGTTTAAAAGAGATAGGTTCAGAAGGTAACGCCATTATACGCAATCGCGCGTGAATTTTGAGGTACCTGTCAACAAACAATATACGCCTTAGCCGTTTTTTTCATACTGTAAATGATATTCTTATACAGTCCAATAGAGAATACAGCCCAACTCCCGCATGAAAAAGTCTTTGAAGGCACTGAAAATATCCAAGATATGGACTAAGGGCAGCTAAACGTCTTCCTGGGACATTCCATCCAAGTAATATATATTGAGATCAAAATACATCGAAGGTTCGCACATACAGAATATATTCTCAATCTCTAAAAATGGCTTATTACATGCGCTGAGTAGTAAGGTATCAGCAATATCGCGCATTAAAAATCTCAGACCAATTTTATCTGGAAACCGTGAATATAATAAATGAATTTTTTTCATTCCAATATATACGACGATCAGTCTTCGTGACCCCATCAAACACGTCAAGATTTGTATAGATATGAAATTTAACATTTTAATAGGTTCTTTTCGATTAGAGAGAAAGGGCTAGAGCAATTTCTTTATTCCTTTATATTAAACGTCATTTGGAATCATTCTCTGTAAACTAAATCTGGACTTCTAACAGGAATTACATACTTACTTGGTGTATAATTCTTCTCAATGTATAGTTTTCTTACAATATAAACCTTAGATTATTAAAACATTAAATCAGCAAACATGAGGGCAACCATTTCGTTCAATTACTTTATTTTTCATATAACATTTTTGTAAAACAAAAAAGGTGATGATGATAAATTCAATGAATATTTACTCAATCATAGAAAAATTATATTAAACCTTTATATAAACATAAATATTCTAACTAAATTAAACATTCTCCCGCCACCAACTTGATGAGGGACCATCAAAAACATTATATAGGTAACAAACATAATTTTACAATAGGTCTTCTGTAAGTCCCATTAGAAATCTTGACTTCTACCACTCTGATTCTAGCGTCATCTCCTGGAAACACCTTTGAAATTCTTCCAATCTTCCATGCTAGTGGAGGTTGTTATTCATTCTTTATCAACACCAGGGATCCTTCCTTAATGTAGGGTTGGGGCTTACACCATTTGGGTCTTTGTTGAAGTTGTGGCACATATTCTTGGGACCATCTTGTCCAAAAATTATTCATTGATTTTTGAATTAATTGTCATCTATTTGGCAAACTCATTGCTATGATGTCATCTTCATCGGGAAGCGCTGTTAAAGAATCACCTATTAAGAAGTGACCAGGAGTCAATGCCTGTAGATCTTCAGGGTCCTCAGAAAGAGGACAAAGAGGTCGCGAATTCAGGCAAGCTTCAATTTGTGCTAACAATGTTGTTAGTTCTTCAAAATTTAGCAAAGCACTGCCCATTGTTCTTCTAAGATGATATTTCATGGACTTAACTCCGGCTTCCCAAAGTCCACCAAAATGTGGAGCTGATGGTGGAATAAATTTCCACTGAATTCCCTCTGAATTCGTAAGAACTTTACTGGCATTGTGACATAGTTTCCCAATAATCTTATGCGCACCAACAAAATTAGTGGCGTTGTCACTATGAATTGTTGCTGGTTTATCTCTTCGAGCAATGAACCTTCTTATTGTGGATATGAGAGCATCTGTGGTCAGACTACTGATTAATTCTAGATGAGTGGCCCGAGTGCTGAAACATATGAACAAGGCAACGTAAGCATTCATGGTTGAAGTTGTACGTCCCATGTTCCGTTTAATCAGAAAAGGTCCTGCAAAATCTATTCAAGTTACCAAAAACGGCCTTGATCTGTTGATCCTTGCAAAAGGTAGATTTCCCATTAATTGAAAAGGAGCTTCTTTTTTTTTTACGAAATCTAGCGCATTTCATGCATGTTCTTAAAATTTTCCGTACAACATTTCTTCCAGAAGGTATCCAGAATATATTTCTTATTGCTGAAAGCGTAGCTTGAGTTGATGAGTGAAGATTATGGACATGAACATTGTTTACAATAAGAGTGGTAAGATGATGTGATCTTGGAAGTAAAACTTGATTAATCCGATCACCATAAACATTTACATTTTTAATCGTCCGCCAACTCTAATGATTCCCCTTGAATCCAAAAAGGGACATAGATTGTATATTCTACTCTTATTCGGGATTGGCTTGTTACTTAACAGGCAATGCTTTTCTTTGGAAAATTCAATAGATTGAACACACTTAACAACTGTCAACAGGGCATCATTCAACTCTCTTAATGTTAAGGGCTCCCTGTTCCTTGAATATGAAGGCATTCGACTGTTGTTGACAAATCTTAAGCACCAAGCTATGATATATTTCAGTTTGGTTAATGATGAGCAGTTTATCACAATGGATAGAATTTCACATTCAATTGTACCAAAATACGTCTTGATTTTTTCTTCTTCTTTAACTTCTTCCTTGGAGCTATTAATGAATTTCTTAATTTCAAGGGCAGGTTCAATTAGCCATGGTGGCCCATTCCACCATAGTGGATGTTCTACTAAGTCGGATGGAAATATTCCACGTGATGCACAGTCTGCTGGATTCTGCCTTCCATCAACATGGCACCAAACCCCGGAGACATGCCGGTGTATCTCAGCAACTCGATTTGCCACAAATGTCTTCCATCGGCACGGCTCGGAATTGATCCAGCATAAGGCTATAGTAGAATCAGACCATAAATAAATTTCATTGATGGTAAGAGGAAGGTTATCATATACAGTTTTCACTAATCTTTCCAAAAGTAGAGCAGAACATAATTCTAACTTTGGAAGTGAAACCACCTTCATAGGTGCGACTCTTGTTTTTGCCACTAAGAGAAATGTCTTAGCGCTTGTGTTTGAGAGGATCACCTTTAGATACAGAGATGCAGCATATGCCTTCTGTGATGCATCACAAAATCCATGAAATTCTACCTTCATAAAATTACCTGGTACCACGCTTCTTGGAATATGAATTTGCTCTAGCGATGGAAGATCCTGGTTTATCAAAGTCAGCTTCCTTCTTAGTTCCTCTGGAATTGGGTCATCCCATTCCAAACCAGTCTTCCAAAGTTCTTGCAAAATCAGTTTAATAGTGGTCGTAAATGGTGAGATCCAACCCAATGGATCAAATATTTTAGCAACCTGTGATATTATTCCTCGTTTTGTCATAGAGTTCAGTGGCAGAGCTATTCGCTTAAATGTGAAACCATCAGTTCTTGGTTGCCATTGAAGGCCTAAAACGTTGACAAATTCCTTGGATTCCTCAAACCCAAAATTTGTGTTGGTGGATCTTAAATGATTTGGTAAAAGTGACAGAACATCAGGAACATTGAAGGTCCACTTACGAAGTTCGAAGCCTCCTGCACTTAGTAAACTATAGAGTTCTTGCACCAAATTCTTGCCTTCATCTACTGAAAAAGTTCCAGTTACTAGATCATCAACATAAAAATCTGTCAATGCTATTTTGCTAGCTTTTGGAAACTTACTCTGCTCATCCAAAGCCAACTGTTTGATATTACGAGTGGCCAAAAATGTTGCACAACTAGTCCCATAAGTGACAGTTTCTAGCCGATAGTCCCTTTATTTTATCATGAGGATCATTCCGCCATACAATTCTTTGGAATTCCGAGTCTTCTTGTGGTATCCTAATTTGCCTATACATCTTGGCGATATCAGCATTTATAGCAACAGGATGAATTCTAAATCTCAGAATGATGTGAAACAAATCCTGTTGAATTTTGGGCCCTGGAATTAAAGCATCATTCAAGGACAAACCTGAATCAGTCTTTGCTGATACATCAAATACTACTCGCAATTTGGTGGTGCAACTTTTTTCCTTTATTACAGGATGATGAGGCAGATAGTACCTTCCCTTAATGATATCTTCCTTTGGTACTAAGCTCATATGTCCCAATTCAAGATATTCCTTAATGAAGCTTCTATATTGGTCATAAACTTCAGGTCGTGGAATCAAAGATCTTTCCAAAGAACAAAGTCTTTTGTTCGCATTGGATCTTGAATCTCCTAATTGGCAGTCATTCCGAAATGGCAGTTGTACAACATATCTGCCTGTGGAATCCCTTCCATGTGTTTCTACAAAATGGATTTCACTTTCATTTTCATCCTTAGATATAGAAGTCACATCAGGAATGGATTCCAATTTCCAAAATATTTCGACTATATTTTGGGTTTCCAGGCATGCATGATGTGACTGCATGATATTCCTAATACTTCTCCTACTACCCTTAGAGGAAACTCTTCCAGAAAGGAGCCATCCTAATTTAGAAGAAGTAGCAGTTAGTTGTTCTTCATCGCCGATAACGAACTCGCCAGTGAACAGGGTCATAGCTAACTCAGCACCAATTAATATGTCGATGGGAGCAGAAATATTATAATCTGGATCAGCCAGAGGCATGGTTTTGAGATGCGCCAAGTTTGACTTTGGACATGTAAGAGTTGGCAAATTATTTGTCAACTTATCTAACACCAAGGCGTTCACCTTGAAAAGTTCATCTGATTTGAAATGTGGCGTAAATTCAAACTCCACAAGTCCATAAGAGTGACTCGCAAAATGTCCCGAAATTCCCGATATTTGCGAGTGTAAGGTAACATATTTAAGTCCTAGTCTTTTTCTACATTGTCCTGATATAAAGTTCGCCTGAGACCCTGAGTCTATCAAGGCTCTACATGTCTGAGGCACAACATTGTTATCCTTGATTTTAATCCTAGCGGTTGTAAGCATGACATTTGAAAAATATTTCTCATTACTTAAAAGACAAGTTGTATTTTTGATGTCTTTTCTACACTCAAATTTCCCTTCATCAACGTCTTGAACCTTGGTTTCTTGGTGAATCAAAGTGTGGTGTCTTTTCTTGCAATTTTGACAAATGTTTTTGCAATAACATTTCTTTGCTAAATGGTTTGGCTTTAAACATCTGAAACACAATTTTTCTGAACTAACAAAATTCACTCTCTCTGACTCAGGTAATTTAGAAAAATAAATTACAGCTTGAAAGAGCATGTGCATCTTCACATTTAAGACATTTTATCATATATATATTATAAACATTCACCTTTTGTAATTCCCTTTTTCATTGGATATTTCTCCACATTTGAATCTTTATTTGGTAAATTCTGCAAATTTTTTGCGTTAATTTCCAAAAATTCCATTAAATCCTTAATTGAAGGCACAACTCTTGGGTTGCTCTGCAATTCCCATTGTTTTCTTGTGGGTTTATCAAGCTTATCTTGTATGATCTTGACGAAAAATACCTCAGATAAACTATCGATTTGGTAACCCAATACCTTCACTGTTCTTATTATTTCGTTGCAGCTATCTAGAAGTTTAAACATTGTGTGAATTATGGTTGTCATCTGCTAATTTTGGTAATCTTAATGCATTATCTATTTGGGTGAAAATTAGATCCTTTGGGTTATCATATCTTGTTAATAAAGTTTGCCAAACCTCAACATAATTATCGGCTGTAATTGGAAATGCGTTGACCAGTCTTAGAGCTTCGCCTCTCAGTTGACCTTTCAAATATTGTAACTTTTCAATATCAGGTATTTGTGAGTTAGAACCAATTGTGTGCAGAAATAAAAATAGATCTTTAAATGAAAGCCATGATTCTAATCTACCATTGAAAGTTGGCAACTCAAGTTTAGGCATTTTAACATGTAAATTAACTTTTTTTTTCAGATGGTTCTTGCCCATTATGCTTTAAATCTAATTCACACTTTAATCTTATAAACTTATCTATACAAATTTCCACTTCGTCATTCAAATCATCATCCTCAAGTTGCTGCAAGAAAACATCCCTCATTTTCATCAAATCATTATTTGCATAATCTAGTTTGCATTTCGTTGCATTAATATCTACCATAGACACAAAGGATTCGATATTTTCCTCTATGTCTTTTATAGTTTTTTTATCCATTTTAATTTTTTAATTAAAGTTTCTAGATCCATAATTGCTATTAAATTCTCTTCCCAAATACTTTTAGTTGAAATATATGGTTACAAAATACTAATAAGTTGCCCTTTTTTTTTCGATCAATTTTAATTTGACTTTTACTTACGTTCAATCCAGCTCGAGTTGACCAATGTATAATTCTTCTCAATGTATAATTTTCTTACAATATAAACCTTAGATTATTAAAACATTGGATCAGTAAACATGAGGGCAACCATTTCGTTCAATTACTTTATTTTTCATATAACATTTTTGTAAAACAAAAAAGGTGATGATGATAAATTCAATGAATATTTACTCAATCATAGAAAAATTATATTAACCTTTATATAAACATAAATATTCTAACTAAATTAAACACTTGGTTTTGATTCTTTTAAAAAAATTATTTACTGTTTTATATAGACAAGCTTTAGTTCAGCCATGAATTTGAATCTATATATTTTTTTGAAAAGAAAATCGATATCATAAATATTTAAAATTGTAGAAAATATATAACAATAAAATTTAAAATTAATTTATTTTAATTATTTCATAGTTTCGAAAAGCAAACGAGAACTTACCATTATCAAGGTTGTTAGGAAAACGTGGGCAAGTTGTCAGAGTTGTGTTTGAGTGAAAACAGGTGCCGTGCCTTTATGATATTGAATTGATAATAAAGTGGCAATATTTATTTCCTATTGATACTATTGAGGCCTATACTTGGAATCTTTAGTTGTCTAAAAATAAGCGTTCATCTTTAGACACTTTTTATGGAGAAATTTAGTAAGGTTGAGATGGGGGTTATATATTATCTTGATTCATCAGGAAAAAAATTAAAGTAGAGTTTCAAAGTTGATTTGGTTATACATGTATAAGAAATTGTTGTATACAATATATATTTATGCATGTATACATGTATAAATAATATGCAATTAATTATTTAGGAAAAAAACCTTTATACTATGCTTCAAATATATCTTGGTCTAGAGTCAATGACAGCCTTAATTCATTTTCGTTCATTTTTCTTGTCGTAAAATATGACACTTGACTAATGATTTCATCCAAAGAATCTGTATAATAAAAATAAATTGGTTAACTTCATTTATCATATAACCCAATATTAAAATTTATAAATTTATATATTATTGCTATTAATAAATATTTTGGTGTCCCTCTTCCCTTTCTGAAGAATCATCATTTAAAAGAACATGCTAATCATGAAAAGTATGCACATGTGGGGATGAACATATTACATGTGTTTTATGTTCCATATTTTGTATATGGTTTTGATAAAATTGCAAAACTATATTTTCACTATATTTATATATATATATATTTTGAATTTTATTTTCTTTCAATTTATAATATTTTACATTTTCTAGAACAACTCTGGAAGTCAGCCGTCAGATAACGAGCTAATGCAAATATAAAAATATTTTTATTTTATTAATAAGAAAACTACACCATAAAAAGCTTTTGATAAAGTATATTATGATAGCTTGATAACAGAATTATCAAAATCTATTTCCAAGGGATTTTGTCAAATTTTTGAAAAATTACCTCCAGGACAAGACTCTCTCGATCAAACAAGGGAATATAATAATCATGACAAAGCCAACCTAGATTAGAGTCCCTCAAGGCTCTATCCTTGAATCCTATCTATTCAACATTTATGTCAATTATTTCCCTCTACAATCAAAATGCTAAACAAAGCATTTCATAGATGACGCAGAAATATTATCAAACTCCAAATCAATGGAACTACTAATTTCACAAGTCAATATTGTATTAACGTTATATTTAAATGGTGCATTAAATGGAAGTTAGGCGATAGTTTTTCTCCCACTAAACAATAAAAAATTCAAGCCTCATTCCTATCTAACAGTAAATGCAATCCCTATTAACTGAACTGACCACATTAAATATCTTGGTTTTACCTTGAACTCCAAGTTGAAATTCAACTTGCATGTCAAAAATGCCATAAGGAAAACAAGAATCGCAAAAAAAAACATAATCTATTCTTCAATTGATAATCTAATCTGTTTTACTATATAGAAACAAATTTTATCTACAAAAAACAACCAAAATTTACCCTATACAGAGAAAACTGTATTCTCCCGATAATAAAACAAACACATTTCCAGTTCGGTACAAATATATTACACCTAGAGAGACAAAAATATAATATTTATGATAATCTGCCTTCGGACACACAAGTATAAGAACATAATTCAATCTATCAAGCGAGATAATGAAGGAGGATTTAAACCAACCCGATCTATAAGAGATGTACTAAATTTCCGTTAAGAAATTATACCTTCAATTACATTGACTTTCTCAATATGTGACAATCAAACTCTGGAATAAAACAATGGATTGTTTTGGAATTTAAATCGTTTTTTGCCTATACATGTTCTTCGAATAACCAATTTTTGTCACAATCTGGCCACTATTTTTTGGTACGTCGGTTTTCTTGTTATAGAGTGTAGTAATCCGGTTCTTGAAATACCAGGGCTAGTACTCGGAGAAATAAACACTCTAACTTTATTAAGCGTTTTTAATAAAGAGTTTTCTTTTGATATTGAGGTTGTTGCCAATATAGATTATTGAGCTCCTGCCTTTCATAAATTGGAGCGGGGCATTTAGTGTGATGGCGGGAGATGCCTAGTGAGATTTAAGACGTTATAGCCACCGTTGGGCTTCAAGTCATTATGTTGAAGTAGAGCCTGTAGATTATATAAACTTCTACCCTCTAGGCCTGGAACGATGACCAAATATAATTATTTATGTTAGATGTTGTTTGCTCTTCGCAAAGCTAACTGTCTTTTAAAATATTCCATACAAATGCATTTATGGACAAAACTTAGCATGTATATCGGGATTAAGACAATAACTGAAAGATTTTTGATACAAACTGACCTTTATTTATACGAGATATACACACGAAATAAGCAAGTGTGAAAAAAAATTGCCTCTGTATCCTTCAAAAAAATTAAATTAATTTAATTTATTTAGAATTTACAGCTCCTTAAGTTTTGTTCAGCAGTATAGTTTGGAAGATGAAAAGGAGAATAGATAAAAAAATGAGAGCCTAAAATTAATTATTAATTGAGAAAGTAATTTCGAAGACCCAAACAGCAATCGATCTGCTATCCCCAAATATGGCGCCAATGTTTACATCACTCCCTGCCTGGGGCGTGTGCCATCTATCGAGCTTAGGTACACAACACTTGTCAATCTGCCGAAGTTTCATTATAGCTATCTGATATATACATTTTTATCTAATGACATTACTCCCCATTTAAAAAATAAGCAGCCAGCCACTGTTTGAAAAAAAAATTATTCCAAACTCTTAGAACAGTCCTGTGTTTGATCTTGTATGGTTTCATCCGCTGGACGTGGGCGATGTTTTTGATATTCCGTTGTCGTGGTCTCCTCTCCAAGGCTTCTACTTCATAAGTTACTTCAGACAGTTGTCTCACTACTTTATAGGGGCAGAGGTATCTTTCAAGTAGTTTCTCCGACAGTCCTTATTTACTAACAGATGTGTACACCCACACACGGTCTACCGCTCGGTACTATGAAGGTCTGTGAGTTTCGTTATATCGACTTTTTTTTTTCTTGAGAGAGAGAGAGAATAATAATGAGGATAATACAATGAAATTATGATTGAGGAAGGCTCCACCATCTTGCTAGAGTCCTCCTCCAGACGATGAGAGGGTCTTCTTGGACGCCCCGTATCTCCAGGCCCAGGAAATGCTTGTAGATACGGGTCTTGGCAGACGCCAGGATGGCCAGGGCGTCGTCCTCCAGGTCATGCCCGAAGATCCATCCCTGCAGGTCAGGGGGCCGCTGGATGATAGTGAAGGCCTCCAGGATGACAGGCCTGATCCGCCTACAGGACCAGTAGCGGTGGGCCAGTGACAGAGAGAGAGAGAGAGCGCGCTTGTAAGATATTCAAATGGTCCGGTTGGCGTGCATCCTCGTCATTAATGAAGTAAATCTATCACAGAGGTTGTTGATCTCCCGTATTACTGAGATATAAACGTTCAACCTCAATCTGAAATCAACTATGTTTGAGGATCACGTCTTCTACTATGAATTTTCCAACTTCTTCTGAATTCCATTTGGTATCGCTTTGGTTAGAGCATACCTGGTGAGATAGTCTGTCGCGACCACGATACACATGTTGCCATCCTTCGAGTTATGAAATCTTCCTAACAAATCTTTCCTTATTTTCTGGAAAGGTCGGGCTACGGATGGAATTGGCACCAGTTGCCCTGGTGGACCATCGGTAGAACCTTTCCGCCGTTGAAATTCTCTACAATGTGTCACATATTGTCGTAAAGATCTATGCAAGCCAGGCCAGAAATAGTTTCTTATATTACCATCGTAAGTTTTCGCAAATCTTGAAGTCACAAGGACAAGGTGGTAAGCCTTCCCGAAGGATCTTTTACATTAACCAGCCAACACAGGGAATAATGGTCTGAGATGACGGTGATGTTTTTTTACAAACAAATTTAGTATGAACTTGTAAATGACCCAAACCATGGCCAGGCATTCCCTCTCCGTCGTGGAATATTTTCCTTTTGCGGCATTAAGAATACTTGATGCATAAACGATAGGTTTTTCTTTTCCTTCCTACAGTTGGGTTATCACTGCTCCGACGCCATATCCTCTCGCGTCGGTATATACAAGTGTTTCAGTATCTTACTTAAAAAGGCCAAGCACAGAATCGATAGTAAAGGCATTTTTAATATTTGTAAAAATGTTTCTTGTTTTTTAGGACATAGAAATTCGTTTCATTCTTCAAGAGGTCGTGTAACGGCTTTGTTTTATTTGAAAAATACAGCGTCTCGGAGTTTCAATGTCCTTCCTATTAGCACAGGTTCTTCTTCTGCAAAGAATAAAATTCTTAAATATCGGCGAAAACCTTCAGAAATTACGGAATAATCGGTTCCAGAATCAACAAAGGCCTCAAAGTTCACTCCATTTATAGTGAAAACAACAGAGTTCCGTTTCATGTTTGCAGTAACAATAGGGGAGGATTTCTTCTTTAGTCAGCGCCCTTACCTCCTTTATCGGTCGATCTACTTAGTTCCCCTGGCTTTAACGTCGAGGTTATTGACTGGATTGGCGGGAGAGCGACGGAGTTGCGTTTCGTCTTAAGGGGATACTTCCACAGCGAGGATAAGGCAACGTGTTTCATCCTAATCTATTTCCACCTAAACTTCTTTGGTATTTCGGTTGAACCCGGTGTTGTAATTATTGACGTTGGCCCTCGTCAACGTGGTGTAGACTGTACCTAAACGACCAGAAATTTGGTCCAAGAGGCTTCCTAAGAAAATAAAAAATGGGTATTTATTTTTAGTCGCTCAAATTTTTATTTCTGAAATAAAAACTGGTTTCCCAACTTTCTAGAAAGTGTTTCCATTGATAAAAATTGTTCTTCAAATTTCAAAAAAAAAAAAATAATAATAATAAATAAAAAATCTTTAAACGCTATGCAAAACATTTATTCATTTTCGAGAAGAAAGCCTGCAGCATTTCTAATAGATCCGCCTAAATTTTTCTCTCTTGTCCATAGGCATCATGACTTGTCTTCGCGAACAGAGAGTCCACCAATTATTGCGTCGCCGTTTTGTTAAGGATGGCCAAATAGGCACACCGCATCACTAGGGATCTCTGTTAGGCGGGACTCCTCTTTATTTACCCTCGTGCATTATTAAGAACAAGCAAGTCACACAAAGGGAGAGTCATCCAACAGCCGCCAACAGGGGGAAGAAAGTTATTTTTGATTATAACTGACGTCTTCTTGATTAGTTCGTCTGTCCCTTCCCCGGCCCACAGGTGGTGGGCGGTTTTAGCCACCATCGGACGTTGTCGTAATAATATAAAGGTGGTTCTTCGGTCAAAATAGACGCCCAAACTAGGCGCCATCTGTTAACCGTCTCCGCAAACTCGGGTCGGTGACAAGGCCACAACACCAGTTTTGGCAAACTGAGAAGAGCACAACTGGAGATCATTGTTTCGGACTATGTCCCTTGTCAGTCCAGGGCGGGCTTTGATTTTATGAGATTCAAAAGAGATTGAGTGAAATCTTCACAATTTTACAAAGGGAATGTTTAGCCTGTAAAGTGGCTAGGCTATATCTATGGCCAAATTATAGATAGAATTTTTCCGTGAGAGAATAATTATCTATAAAAATAATGGTCGTAGCGCCTGTCAAAATATACGCCAAAACCAGACGCCATATATTGATCGTTTCCGAAAACTAGCGGACACAGGTCGGTTCCAAACAGCAAGGCCAGCTTTGGCCTTGATCTCCAGGAGAGCGCTTCTCACTTTACCAAGGCTGGTGTTGCGACTATGTCACCGACTAGTTTGCGGAAACGACTAATAACTGGCGCCTAGTTTTGGAATCTATTTTGTCGGGAGAGGCAACCTTCATTTTTATAGATCATTATTCTCCCAGAAAAATATTCATCTATATATAAGTACTGCCATAAATGTGTGTATATAGAAAATTTGATTTCACAAAGAGACTCCTTTCACAAAGGAGGAAGTATTCTAGGTAGGCTAAAGTTGCCGACTTTTGGCGCCAAATCCTATTACCTGATAACCCAATTGGAATAATCCAATTTACACACGTGTTGCATCTAAAAATTTTACTTTTCCACTAAAGGCTCATAAATCTAATTTCATATTTATTTTTTGTGAACACTTTAGAATAAAAAAAGATGACATTTCAGTGTTGGGAATTTCGATTCAATGTGCTTTTCTTTATAGTCAAAGTGCTTTTATTATAGGCAGTATTTATTCTATATTATTTTAAAGAAATTTCTATTTTAATAAAGAATATAATTTTAAAAGTAGGTTCTTGGTATGAAATTTCAAATTTTATTTTGTAAAACCAATATATATACAAATTGAAAAAGGCCAATCCTGACAGCCTAGATGAGAATTGTAGATGGCAATCAACTAAGCGTTGATTTAGGTTTGTTCCATAATATTTGGTCTACCTATTTTATTGATAAATCAAGAAAAGCCAAACACTTACGCGTTTCGGGCTGTTGGCCATCGTCAGCGTGTTTCAGGATGTGTCTAAAAGTCAAGTGTCAAATAATTGTATTGTTTCAAATATAGTCCAGATTGGGTCAGTGTACAGTAGGTTCCTTTTTAGTGTCCAGGTCATCTCGACTTTCTCGGAGTTATTTCGCCCAGAAGTTGGCTTAACTTAGGTTCGTCTCTATAACTTTTGTAACGAAATATTTTGTGCCAATTTTGGAAAGTGTGCTAATTGCATGGTAGTGTGTGTGAGATACTAGAAATTTTAGAGTTCTAAATAAAAGGTGAGCAGTTATAATATATATTGAAAATATAGATGTAAATAATATTATAATTTAATTAAGTAAATATATAAATATTTGAAGAGTTTCTTTTATTCAGAAATAGGGAAGCAAGCTTTCACGCGGTCGCGCTTCATCAGGCCACTGGCTCCGCAAAAAGGCCTTATTAATAAACCATTGGAAAATTTTACATGCTGGTAGATGAAGAATATATAGATTAGCATTAAGCAATTCAAAGAATAAAATCAGACGATAAATAAACTATTTATCATATTTTGGAGTTATGTAAAACATAATAAATACTATTATATACACTGGCTCTAGTTGAGCCGGTTTAGTCTGGCTTCTCAACTTCTGAATGTTTGCTTTAACAAATGTCATTTATTTTAATCATATCATTATCGTTCTGATCATTAGTTACGACACATCCATTTAATGTACGATCATTACTGTCTATCATTTTGTGTTTTATTTTTTATTTTTTATTTTCAAATGACCTCTCTCTCTCTCTCTTCTCACTTTAGAGCAAATCCCAGAAAATATTTTCAATTTCTTTAAATCTATACGATTATGTTTAATGATAATGATTTAATGTAATCATCATTATCCTTATTAATGAGAAATTTGAAATTTGTCTTTTTTACCAAATAAATACTAAAACTACTGAATCTATTCTTTAAACCATATCGCGCGATGTGTTGTGTGCTACTATTCTCCCTCCCAAAACTACCGAAAAAAACCCTTGGAAAAATTGCACGTATATATAGATCAATATAAAGATTAACATGAAAGCCATTCAAAGCCTGAAATTATACAAATAACAAACTATTCTGCAGTTTTTTAAGTTATAAAATTATCAATTATTATATAATAGCTAATATAATAGCTCAATAGCTCTAATAGCTCGGCTTCTTCTCCAGTGAATGTTTGCCAGTTAAATGTGAAAGCGTTAAAAGTGAAATGCAGAGCTATTCCTTTGAATGTGAGAGCATCAGTTCTTGGATACCATTTTAAAAATAGGCCTGAAATATTGATGAATTCTTCCTATTCTTCAAACCCAAAAAATTTAGGTTGGTAGATCTTGAATGATTACGTAAAAGTGAAAGAACAGCGGGAACATTGGAGGTCCACTAACGAGGTTCAAAGCCTCCTGTACTTAGCAAACCATAGAGTTCATGCACCAAGTTCTTGCCTTCATATACTTAAAAATTGCAGTTACAAGATCGTCAACATAAAATGTTATTACTATTTTTATATCTCGTGTAAACTTACTCTGCTCGTCCAAAGTCAGCTGTTTGATGGCACGAGCAGCTGAAAATGGTGCCCAATTAGTACCAAAGTGAGTTTATAACCAGTAATCCTTTATCTGAAAATGAGGAGCATTCCGCCATGCAATTCTCTGAAATTCTGAAACTTCTTATGATATTATAACTTGCCAATACATCTTGGCGATATCAGTCGTTATAGAAACAAGATGAATTTTGAATCCCAGAATGATGTGAAACAAAATCCTGCTGGAATTTGGGTCCTGGTATTAAAGCATCATTCCTGAACAAACCCGAATAAGTCTTCGCTGACTAACGTCTTCTCTATATTATCATCCTTGCCTTAATTACTTTCTTGAGATTCATCATTTTGGTCTTCTTTCTCTTGATGTACTAAATTGAGGTGCGCGCGCCTTTTCTTGCAAATCTGAAAAACATTCTTGGAATAACATGATTTCGACATATGGTTTTGCTTCAAACACTTAAGCATAATCGTACAGAATTGACTAATTCTATTCTTTTTGATAAAGACATCCTTCAAAATAAACTAAAATTTGATAGCTTATGTGTGGCATCACAATTGAAACATTTTAAAATATACTAATTGTATACATTCAATTTTTTTCACATCCTATTTGGTTAAAAAACCTATTCATATTTGAGCCTCTATTCGAAGCATTTTTCAAGCTCTTAGCATGAATTTCTAAATAAATACAGTAACGCTATTTTGATAGTAAAACTCTTGGGTCAGTATGTAATTCCCATTGCCTTCTTGTTTCTCTATATCTAGCCTATATCTTGGATAATCTTGACAAAATGACTCCCGAGATATCATCGATATTGTAATCCAAAACTTTCACTGTTCTTAAAAATATCATTATATCTATTCAGTTTGCTAAAAATAAAATTTTGCGCTTTATTTAACAGTCAAGATAAACCTGAAATATGATTAATTTGAGTATAAATGAGATCCTTTGTATTGTTGTACCTATTTAAAGGATTTGCCAAACTTCGTTATAGTTGTTGGTCGATATAGGGATTGCATTAACTAGGCTTCACCTCTTAATTGACCCTTTAGAAATTGCAATTTCTATATTTTATGTACACTCATGGAAAAACCTTAAGGAAGTTGTACCTTTTAGCATGTATATTGGGATTCAGACAATCTCTCAGAAAGTTATTTGAGATACACAGTGACCTTTTAATATGATGCATTAGCGCACCATCTGTTATAAGAAATTTAAACAGTTTTTGACGCGTATGATTCTTTCAAAATAAATCAATTTTCTACTGCCCTTACTGTAATGATAGAACAATGGTAGTGCCTTGCTTATCGTGGTGAGCCCTCCTAGCGGTTTCGCCAGTTTAATCCACCATACTGCTGTAATATTGCATTTTTCTGTTTTCCTCTTATACTGATATTGAAGTTAGATTCTTGTGTGTGTGTGGAAAGGGTATTTTGAATGAACTATGGACATAACTTTGAGGACAGTAGAAATACATTTAATGATAAATATATAATATGCTTCGAGCATTTCTATTTCGTAAATTGCCTTTAAAAGTATTTTTAAAACACAATATTAATATGATTCAATTTGCGGAAGAGCAATGCTCGAAGCATATTATATATAAGCTTCATCAAATCTGCTTTCTCTTTCCTCAAGTAAGAGAATTCACTACTCCACATAGTTAATTTTTAAATTTTCCTTCCTTCCCCCCTCCTACCCTCCTTTTTTAATTGTTTCTTTTATCTTTAAATACCAGCCACTTATTTTAACTTCTTTTTTTTTCATATTTTTCCTAAGCAATATCATAACTGTTCTCCTTTTTATCTAGAACTCCAACACTCTGTGCTTTTCACACAAATGGTTTTTGTCGAGACAGTGATGGCAAGTTTTCTTTGTTCAGGTATTGTCTTAATACCCACCAAGTTTACAAGTCTAGTGAAAGATAGGGAATCGCTCTTTGAAGAGGGACCTGATGTGATTACGGGTGAAGTACCTGTGGCCAAGTAGCCGGACCACAGGCGGGGCAGCACGGCAAGGCATGACGTGAAGGTAGGGAGAGCTGGGGGCGTATAGGCGGATACTTACTTCGTTCTATCTTTTTTTAATATCACTGCGAGTTCAAATAAAGTCGAGGGCGTTTTCCGAAAATTCTTGGAGTTATTGGGAATTCTAGCCCGCGGCATTCCTTTAGGGGAAAATGGCAGGAAGTACTTCTCCTGAATCTGAAGCGTCCAGTGAATCACGTAGACCTTTTTCTTTCATCTTTTTTATAATCTTGGAAAAGTAAGATAAATATGAAAACGCATCAGCCATCTTTAACTTTATTCTTCCAAGTTTTAGCGACCATCTGTCGCCCTTTTCAAGGTAAAGTTTTAAATCGGTGTTTAGTTTTGACGAATAATAAAACTCTCAGTACAAACGCGTAAAGACCGCATAGCGTCTTCCGATACAAAACAAAATAATAGGCATAGTTAAAAACCAACGGCCAACCGTTCCTCTATCACTTACACAGAAAGAATAAGGAAATCATGCCTTTGGAGTTTTTTTATTGCAATTTAATGTTTTCATTGGATTTAATAAGCTGAGGAGGAGGAGCCAAATACACTTTGACTATCATTGATGAAGCCACAAGATATGTGAGCGTATTTTTCCTGAGAAACAAAGGTGAAACTCTGGGAAAATTCAAGGAGTGAATTCAGCCATCCGAAACACACACTAGTAGGTAAATTAAAAGAATGCGTACAGATATAATGGTTTGGAATTATTTTTCAAAATAATGTAACCTTTTCTTCAAGAGATTTGGAATTGTTCATGAACACACCATAACGTACAAGGGTCACTCCAAAAGTGTTTGCAGTCAATATTAAAATTTAAAATATATTAAAAAAAAAATTATGCCATTAAAATCTACATGCATTTTTTTACCCAACATAAGCATTTTCATAAAATAGAAGCAACAATGACTCATAGAGGGCGTGACTTTGTTTACAGCGGCAGCGGTAATTTGTAAACATTGCATTAGACACAATGGAGTTGACTAGAGAAAGTTTACGCGACATGATATTTTATGATTATAAAAGTAACTTAACTTCTAAAGATTCCCATGAAAGATTGATGAAAGCTTTAGGAGATAAAGCTCCTTCTATTAGAACAGTTTTAAATTGGTTTAATGAATTTAAATTTGGAAAAACCAACCTTGAAGATGAACCACTTTCAGGTCGACCACCAACAGGAGTGACCCAAGAAAAAAATGAGCTGGTAAGATTCTTACTTAGAGAATAGCGAAGAATTACGTATCAACAGTTAGAGAAAAGTGTGTCCATTAAATCGGCAGCAATCAACACCATCATTAATGATAATTTAAAATACAGAAAGCTTGTAAGTAAATGGGTACCTTACAGCTTGACTGAAGACTAAAAACTTGGTCTCGCTAAATAGTGTAATTTCATGTTGAAAAAATTTGATGAAGGCAATTCAAAGGTTGTTTTTAATATTATAACAGGTGACGAAACTTGGATTTACAATTTTGATCCAGAAACAAAACGGCAATCTACTCATTGGTGCTCTTCAAAATCACCTTCAACTCCGCCTTTGTCGGTCCCAAGCCGGGATGAAAAAGGAGGAGGGGGAGCAGTAACAAGCTCACTAAAAAAACCTGGGCTCAGATGGCCCGGCTGATAGTACCCTGTAAGGGCTCCTAATCCAGGGATAGAGGATGAGCAGCGTTTGTACTCCATGTTAGGAGCGACTTCACTTGGCGTCTGTTCCTCATGTCAGAGGCGGCCATTTCTTTTGGAGCTAAGTCGGCCTGCCACTGAGTAGTGCTACCAGTCTTCATGACAAAGGCAAACACATTCTACTTCGCCCAATCATGATGGTTGTTAACTTTACAAGCTTGATACCGTAATATGATTGAGTGGAGATAAGAAAAAAATAAGAAAATTACCTCCTCCTAAGAAAGTTCGCAGAGGCCGAAAGGTTAGAAATCAAATGGTCAATGGTCGCTTGTTTTTTTTTAATATATAAAAAGTGGTTTCATTCATATTCTGAAGTTAAAATATTGAAAGACAGTTGATAGTGACTGGTATACATTGAAAATTGCAGCTTTAATAAAAATAAGCGATTGCAAAAACCTTTGGAGTGGCCCTTGTATACACTCCAACAAAATAGTTTGGCAGAAAGGATTAATTGGACTCTTTTGGATCTGGTCAGGAGCACGATATGTGGAAGTGGTCTGCCAAAAGCTTGCTGGGCAGAATTGACATACACCTCGGTCAATGTGAAGAATAGCGTATCTAAAAGCCAGGATAACAAAAATACGTCATATGACCTATGGACTGCGAAAAATCTAGCATTGAACATCTAAAAACTATTTGCTGTAAAGTGTATGTACACATTCGGTCACAAGTAAGAAAATCCAAATTGGATGGAAGAGAGTAGTCAGAGGAAGCAGAATGTAGACAACCGAGTTAATAAAGGTAATCTTGGGACTGTGTATTTAAAGAGTACAGTTTATTATGGAAGAACAATGGTTGAGAGCTATTTCCATCAGTTGAGCATCACAGCTATGGAACTCAATGAGAAACCGAAAATATTCTGTGTCTTCATTGGATCAAAAATATATCAGGCCAATAAAAGAGGACAAACACACTAAGTGGAACGTATTAAGGACACCAAAGTTCAGGAAAGTTCATATGACACCTCCTTTGGCCCGGTCTCATCCTATGACTTTGAGTAGCTATTGAAATGTCCACTCGACTGAAATGTGTTATGCTCCAAGTAGAATAAACATAGCAGACCTACCAACTAAGTCAATGGGGAGAAATTTTTCCGAGATTCCCAAGTGCCGAAGTGCGCCTTGAACAAGCAAGAGATCACTCCGAGGAGGAGATTGATGTCATGAAGATGGCGCGCGATGCATCTTTGACGCTGATCGGTCCACGCAACAACGTGCGCATGCGCGTGACTATTTAGGATTTAGTTGTTGCTTTGGTGTGGCAGTCTCACATACGTTTTATTTTTCTCCTTTCTTTGAGATTTAATTTGTTATTCTTTATATAAAATAATAAATAAAAGCATTTTTATATTTTTAAAAAGGCATACCTAGATCTGTGAAAAAAAAAACATTTTTTCTCAAAATAATTTTTTAGAGGGATTTTCGAAGTTTTATTTAAACATTGATAAAGAGATGGCAATACATCGAGAATATATTACGAAGAGAAAATCGTTTTTTTCCCCAACAGATTCAGGTTCACGCTTCTTATATAAATATATTCAACAGATCGCCTTTTCATTCATACAAAAGTATATTTAGTGTACGTTGCTGAGCCAGTCGTTTTATTGAAAAAAATAAAACAAGAAAAATTTCTAACTATTTACTTGTTTACTTGACGGAGATACCAGTACCAACTATTTAAGAAATTCTGTGATAATTTTCTCTTTCAGTTCTTTAGTCTGAAGATGGAAGCAACGCTGTTACCAAAACGTCACATGTAAATCTACTTATTAGGAATTGTTCTTGTTTACTTTGCGATTTTTTAATCTATAATCCAAATTTTACTTTCTGTTCATATAACATTTTTCTATCCACAATAGTTTTAGTGAGAGAGAAAATTATTTATTAAGTATTTATATATATACACAACACACGAATATTTTAAATTATATTGGAAGAAAAATAATAGAAAGTATTGTAAAGTATTTATTTATTTCTTTTTTTACATTTTCTTCAATTCGAACATTTATTTTTATCTTTCAACGGTTACAAAGACCGATTATATCATAAATCATAATTTTATAATTAACAAAAAAATATATAGCATAATGGTATAGGTGCACATCTCATTTTTGTTTATATATATATAGGTATATATATTTCGATATAAAATTAGAATTTGATTGCATATATATATATATAAATTATATATAATTAAGATATTGAAAAATAAATATATTATATGCATTAATTGTAAATATAGCAGTTAATATTATTTTAAGATATTTATCATAAAAATTGTATATTAATATCTTTTTAGACGCATAATAATATTTTTAGAATATATATTTTAATATTCTTAAAATTTTAATCCTTATTTTTTCTTTAAAAACGATTTATTTCGAAAAAAAAATAACCAAAACCTAAAATAAAATCATCATCAGGGTTTTAAAACCATTGTAGAAAAAGTGCAAAAAAAGCAAGATGATGATGAGAATGTGCATTACGCTAATTGCAGATGAATAATAAATTTTCAATTAGAAATCGTCTTTATGATAATAATTAATATAATTTAATTATTTTTATTATAGTCGTCGAAATTTTAAATAATTTTAATGAAAATTTTAATTGAAAATAAATCAGTGATAAAAATTGGGAATATTTAATTGAAAATAAATAAAAAATATTCAAATAAGGTAGTAATAATTTTAATACAAAAGGTGTGGAGAATAAACAGGTTGAATCTGAGAATATGAAATGCAACAAGAAAAAGCCGGCAGAGGCGGGCTAGGTGGCGTCACGTGAGCACCGGTGACGCAGTTGTCGCCAAGATGCAGCCGTTTGGTCGTCAACCTTCGGCTTCCTACTTTAGGTGAGTCGTTACATCCATCACTGCACTGTTTCAATCTAGTTTAATAGTTGACCTTTTAGAGGCCATTGTAAGATCTCGCACCTCTCTATTTAACCCTATTTTATCGTTTAAATATTTTATTTTCATCTTTTGGAATCAATTCGGTAAAATTATATTAAGTGTGTATCTTAATAAATGCTATCGTTAGGAAATATTTCTAATTATTTTAAACCATTTTATGTTTAATAAATGCGTGATTTAATCATAAGTATATATAATTCGAGAAAAATTATAAATGTCTTTTTATTTTTTAAAATGCACTTTTGAGATCGTGAGTTAATAAACTATTCAGTAAAATGTCCTTGCGCAATTTGTTTACTGTGCTATAAATGGAATGAACCGTCTTTTCGATCAGGTCGGTAACTAATTAGGTCGGCCATCTTCTGTCAACAAGCCGGCTTAGCAAACTTACTGAGCGTGCTCAGTGTGCATGGTTCCAAACTTTTGGTTTGATGGCTTCCTTCATTTCCATATATTTTAACCTATTGTTTTATTTTTATTATTTATTGTTTTATATCGCTTATAGCATAACTTTATCATTTAAAATATTTAATTAAAAATGTAAATTAATTTAAATATCTTGATAAGTTGTCAAAATTTTATTATTATTATTTTTTATTTCTCGTGTGTAGATCTATTCTTTTTTAGTAAAATAATATTTAATATTATTCAACGGCCATTTATATTTGTTATATAATATATATTGCCAGTGTGGGTAGTGTGTTTTATATGTGAAGTGTGTTTTATATGTGTGTGAAGTTATTGTAAAAAAAAAGAGCTAATGTGGTAAAAATAATTTATAATTTCAATTGGAGTTAATTTTAAGGTTGTTTAATTCATATGATGTCAAACCCAGAAAGGTAAGTGCGCTCTATGGGTCCAACATGGAGGCTATGGGGGGAAGGGGGGGGGAGGTATTGTCGCCATCTTTATTTTCCCAAATATGTCAAACGATCTCTCAAAACTTGAGATGAAATTTAAATCTATGAATATTCGAAATATTTTTTAAAAATAAATTAAAATATTTTAAGAATTAACCGCATAATATGGCAAATATATAAATATTTTAAAATATTTTATCCAAATTTTAATTTACTCTTTCTGCTAGTCAGGGTGTATATGCTATAAGGAAAATTATATGGATTAGGAGAGGATGGATACATTCCCCATACACCCAAGCCATAAGCATGGTGAATATTTTAAAATAATTTATTTTTTTTTTTGTTTTGTTTTACAGAACCATTGGTATCCCAGTCTAGAGAATGCATAGAATGGACATTAGCAAGAATTAAAATTTATTACTATCATTTTTGCTAATTATATTGGTGTTTCAAATCATTTTTGTTTAGATTCAAAACTAAAAAAAAAAGGCATATGAGTGTAGTACTCGCTTAAAATCCAATATGGAGGACAATGTATGGGGGCAGCCATCTTGATTTACTTTGAAATTTCAATCAACGAAAACAATATATAAAGACAAGAATTAATTTTTTAAAAATTATACTTATATCAAAAATATTCTGTAAAAATAATAATAAAAAAACATAGCTTTTTTCAATACCATTTAACATTTTCTCTGAATTATAAATTATTTTTAATATCAGAAATATATTTTAATTTTAATCCGTCTCTTTTAAATAAAAATATTATAAACACAAAAAAGGTGTATGTTTAAATATATCTTAATGTGAATTTTTTATATAAGTATTTTTATAACTTATTTAATATACGCATATGTTAAAGAGGCCATTAAAATCAGATTGGGTAGTTGTTGTGACTGCCTTCACTGTAATTAAATTATATTTCTACTCTTTCATAGAGATATGTATTCAAAGAGCACTAAGAAGGTACTAGTACTCTATTTGGTCACTTTCTGTAACTCTGGCTGGATTTTTCTTTACAAGTACCAGGAGTCATTTGAGGGAGAAAAATATAGTTAATTGAGTCACCGTTAATTCTGATATGTTGTATAGATCGAGAGATATAAGAGAGAGAAAGAAGTAAAGAATAATTATTGAATTAAAATTCTAAGTTGTTGGTACATTGCTAGAGAATAGATCTAGGTGATTTTTTCCTTTTCAAAAATCGAGATAAGTAAGTTATTTCCAAAATGTTCCCATAGTTTTATCCCATAGTTCCCATAGACAGTTATATAGAGGGGCTATCATGCCGGCTGTAACCTATATGAGAACCGAATGCTAAGGACTGCCATCTTGTTTACCGCTGTCAATATGGAGGACGAGCACTAATGGCTGCCATCACCTCTACCAATAGGAATTACGAATATTAAGGGCTTCAATTTTCCTTACCACTAATAATATGGACGACTAATACTAAGAGCTGCCAAGTTATTTGCCACTACCGCAATATGGAGGACGAGTACTAATGGCTATCATCTTGTTTATCTTTGCCAAGATGGTGGACAAGTACTATGGTGTACTATCTTGTTTACTGCTACCAATATGAGAAACGAGTACAAAGGTCTACCATCTTGTGTACCGCTAACAATATAGAGGACGAGTACTAAAGACTGCCATTTTATTTCTTTACCGCTGCTTATATAGATGACGAGTACTAAGGGCTGCCATCTTGTTTACCGCTACCAATATAGAGGAAGAGAACAAAAGGGTTTAATCTTGTTTACCACTGCCAAGATGGCGGACGAGTATTAAGGGCTGCAATCTTGTTTGTTTATCGTCCCCAATATGGAGAAGGATAACTAAAGGCTGCCATCTTTTTACCGCTACCATTAAGGATGATGAGTACTGAGGGATACCATATTGTTTGTTTACCGCTACCAATAGGGAGAACGAATACTAAAGGCTCCCATATTGTTTACCGGTGCCAAGATGGCGGACGAGTATTAAGGGCAGCCATCTTGTTTGTTTACGGCTACCAATATGGAGGACGAGTATTAAGGGCTGCCATTTTGTTTGTTTACCGCTGATAATATGGAGGAAGAGTTCTAAGAGCTGCCATCTTGTTTACCGCTACCAAAAAGGATGATGAGTACTAAAGGCTGCCACCTTGTTGTTTACCGCTACCAAGAAGGAGAACGAATCCTAAAGACTGCCATATTGCTTACCGGTGCCAAGATGGCGGACGAGCAATATGGGCTGCCATCTTGTTTGTTTACCGCTGATAATATGGAGAAGAGTACCAAGAGGCGCCGTCTTGTTTACCGATACAAATAAGGATGATGAGTACTAAGGGCTGCCATTTTGTTTGTTTACCGCTACCAATAGGGAAAACGAATACTAAAGCCTGCCATATAATTTACCGGTGCCAAGATGGCGGACGAGTATTAAGGGCTGCCATTTTGTTTGTTTACCGCTACCAATAGGGAAAACGAATACTAAAGCCTGCCATATAATTTACCGGTGCCAAGATGGCGGACGAGTATTAAGGGCTGCCATTTTGTTTGTTTACCGCTACCAATAGAGGAACGAATACTAAAGACTGCCATATTGTTTACCGATGCCAAGATGGCGGACGCCTATTGAGGGCAGCCATCTTGTTTGTTTACCGCTACCAATATGGAGGACGAGTATTGAAGGCTGCCATCTTGTTTGTTTACCGCTACCAATATAGAGGACGAGTATTGAGGGCTCCATCTTGTTTGTTTACCGCTGATAATATGGAGGAAGAGTTCTAAGAGCCGCCATCTTGTTTGCCGCTAACATTAGGGAGAACGAACACTAAAGGCTGCCATATTAATTACCGGTGCCAAGATGGCGGACGAGTATTAAGGGCTGCCATCTTGTTTGTTTACCGCCACCAATATAGAGGACGAGTATTAAGGGCAGCCATCTTGTTTGTTTACCGCTACAAATGGGGAGAAGGAATACTAAAAACTGCCATTATGCTTACCAGTTACAAGATGGCGGACGAGTATCAAGGGCTGCCATCTTGTTTGTTTACCGCTGATAATATGGAGAAGAGTACTAAAAGGCGCCATCTTGTTTACCGCTACCAATAAGGATGATGAGGGCTCCCATTCTGTTTGTTTACCGCTACCAATATGAAAAACGAAAACTAAAGTCTTCCATATAATTTACCGGTGCCAAGATGGCGGACGAGTATTAAGGGCTCCCATTTTGTTTGTTTACCGCTGATTATATGAAGGAAGAGTACAATGAGGCACCATCTTGTTTACCGCTACCAAGATGGCGGACGAGTATAAGGGCTGCCATTTTGTTTGTTTACCGATACCAATGGGAGAACGAATACTAAAGAATGCCATATTGTTTACCGTTGCCAAGATGGCGGACGCCCATTGAGAGCTGCCATCTTGTTTGTTTACCGCTACCAATATGGAGGACGAGTGTTGAGGGCTGCCATCTTGTTTGTTTACCGCTGATAAAAGGGAGGAAGAGTTCTAAGAGTCGCCATCTTGTTTACCGCTACCATTAGGGAGAACGAATACTAAAGGCTGCCATATTACTTACCAGTTACAAGATGGCGGACGAGTATTAAGTGCTGCCATCTTGTTTTTTACCGCTGATAATATGGAGAATAGTACTAAAAGGCGCCATCTTGTTTACCGCTACCAATAAGAATGATGAGTACTAAGGGCTGCCATTTTTTTTGTTTACCGCTACCATAAGGGAAAATGAATACTAAAGTATGCAATATTATTTACCGGTGCCAAGATGGCGGACGAGTTTTAAGGGCTGCCATTTTGTTTGTTTACCGCTACCAATAGGGAGAACGAATACTAAAGACTGCCATATTGTTTACCGCTGCCAAGATGGCGGACGAGTATAAGGGCTGCCATTTTGTTTGTTTACCGCTACCAATAGGCAGAACGAATACTAAAGACTGCCATTTTGTTTACCGCTGCCAAGATGGCGGACGAGTATTAAGGGCTGCCATTTTGTTTGTTTACCGCTACCAATAGGGAGAACGAATACTAAAGACTGCCATATTTTTTACCGCTGCCAAGATGGCGGACGCCTATTGAGGGTTGCCATCTTGTTTGTTTACCGCTACCAATATGGAGGATGAGTATTAAGGTCAGCCATCTTGTTTGTTCACCGCCACCAATATGGAGGACGAGTATTAAGGGAAGCCATCTTGTTTGTTTACCGCTACCAATATGGAGGATGAGTATTAAGGTCAGCCATCTTGTTTGTTTACCGCTGCCAAGATGGCGGACGAGTATTGAGGGTTGCCATCTTATTTGTTTACCGCTACCAATATGAAAGACGAGTATTAAGGGCTGCCATCTTGTTTGTTTACCGCTACCAATATGGAGGACGAGTATTGAGGGCTGCTATCTTGTTTGTTTACCGCTGATAATAGGGAGGAAGAGTTCTAAGAGCCGCCATCTTGTTTGCCGCTACCATTAGGGAGAACGAATACTAAACACTGCCATATTACTTACCAGTTACAAGATGGCGGACGAGTATTAAGGGCTGCCATCTTGTTTTTTACCGCTGATAATATGGAGAATAGTACTAAAAGGCGCCATCTTGTTTACCGCTACCAAAAAAGGATGATGAGTACTAAGGGCTGCCATTTTGTTTGTTTACCGCTACCATAAGGGAAAATAAATACTAAAGTCTGCAATATTATTTACCGGTGCCAAGATGGCGGACGAGTTTTAAGGGCTGCCATTTTGTTTGTTTACCTCTACCAATAGGGAGAACGAGTACTAAAGACTGCCATATTGTTTACCGCTGCCAAGATGGCGGACGAGTATAAGGGCTGCCATTTTCTTTGTTAAGCGCTACCAATAGGGAAAACGAATACTAAAGTCTGCAATATTATTTACCGGTGCCAAGATGGCGGACGAATTTTAAGGGCTGCCATTTTGTTTGTTTACCGCTACCATAAGGGAAAAGGAATACTAAGGTCTGCAATATTATTTACCGGTGCCAAGATGGCGGACGAGTTTTAAGGGCTGCCATTTTGTTTGTTTACCGCTACCAATAGGGAGAACGAATACTAAAGACTGCCATATTGTTTACCGCTGCCAAGATGGCGGACGAGTATAAGTGGTGCCATTTTGTTTGTTTACCGCTACCAATAGGGAGAACGAATACTAAAGACTGCCATTTTGTTTACCGCTGCCAAGATGGCCGGCGGGGAAGAAGTTTTCCCGTCCTCTAGTAGGTGGTTCCGTCTCTAGAGTGGGTGGAGAGGCGTCTCTGCGTGTTGTCCTCCGTAGGGGTGCCACTGACTGATGTCCAGTGAAGCTGTAAGCTGGCCGTCTGTCCTTGGTCGTCTGAGGCGAGGCGCACGTGTCTTGAAACTCTTGGGTCTTCGCTCTGTGTGTGCGCCATTGGGAGCGTCCCTGCCGTACGCGAAATTGCACCGGGGACGCCTGGTGTTGAAAAACCAAGGGGTGCACACAGCAGTAACACCCCCCCGCCTTCACGTTGGTTCCCTGCGTAAACCGCGTACCTCAGAGGTCCCTGACTCGTCGGCGGATTCAGGGAGTACTGGATAAGGGTACGAGGGCTAAAGGGGGGGGAGTCCTATTGGAGCGTAGGACGGGTCTTTCTAAGTCCGAACGAGAGGGCTCGGTCAGCAACCTTGCCAATGAACTCTCGGTGACGCCTGTGGGTGAATGGTCGACCCCATGGAGCCAGACCATAATGGCGGGCGCGAGGGGCCTACCAATGGCCGCTCGGTGCATGGAGAATGCATCATTCCTTCTGGCTGTGTGTGGATCTAGATTTCAGCGAAATACAGGGGACGCAAGGGCCACTTTGAGCCTATATCGTCCCTGGCTTTGCCGAATTTTCTATCTGCCAAGATGGCGGACGAGTATTAAGGGCTGCCATTTTGTTTGTTTACCGCTACCAATAGGGAGAACGAATACTAAAGACTGCCATATTGTTTACCGCTGCCAAGATGGCGGACGCCTATTGAGGGTTGCCATCTTGTTTGTTTACCGCTACCAATATGGAGGATGAGTATTAAGGTCAGCCATCTTGTTTGTTTACCGCCACCAATATGGCGGACGAGTATAAGGGCTGCCATTTTCTTTGTTAAGCGCTACCAATAGGGAAAACGAATACTAAAGTCTGCAATATTATTTACCGGTGCCAAGATGGCGGACGAATTTTAAGGGCTGCCATTTTGTTTGTTCACCGCTACCATAAGGGAAAAGGAATACTAAGGTCTGCAATATTATTTACCGGTGCCAAGATGGCGGACGAGTTTTAAGGGCTGCCATTTTGTTTGTTTACCGCTACCAATAGGGAGAACGAATACTAAAGACTGCCATATTGTTTACCGCTGCCAAGATGGCGGACGAGTATAAGGGCTGCCATTTTGTTTGTTTACCGCTACCAATAGGGAGAACGAATACTAAAGACTGCCATTTTGTTTACCGCTGCCAAGATGGCGGACGAGTATTAAGGGCTGCCATTTTGTTTGTTTACCGCTACCAATATGGAGGACGAGTATTGAGGGCTGCCATCTTGTTTGTTTACCGCTGATAATAGGGAGGAAGAGTTCTAAGAGCCGCCATCATGTTTACCGATACCATTAGGGAGAACGAATACTAAAGACTGCCATATTACTTACCAGTTACAAGATGGCGGAGGAGTACTAAGGGCTGCCATTTTGTTTGTTTACCGCTACCATAAGGGAAAAGGAATACTAAGGTCTGCAATATTATTTACCGGTGCCAAGATGGCGGACGAGTTTTAAGGGCTGCCATTTTGTTTGTTTACCGCTACCAATAGGGAGAACGAATACTAAAGACTGCCATTTTGTTTACCGCTGCCAAGATGGCGGACGAGTATTAAGGGCTGCCATTTTGTTTGTTTACCGCTACCAATAGGGAGAACGAATACTAAAGACTGCCATATTGTTTACCGCTGCCAAGATGGCGGACGCCTATTGAGGGTTGCCATCTTGTTTGTTTACCGCTACCAATATGGAGGATGAGTATTAAGGTCAGCCATCTTGTTTGTTTACCGCCACCAATATGGAGGACGAGTATTAAGGGAAGCCATCTTGTTTGTTTACCGCTACCAATGGGGAGAACGAATACTGAAGACTGCCATATTATTTACCGCGGCCAAGATGGCGGACGCCTATTGAGGGTTGCCATCTTGTTTGTTTACCGCTACCAATATGGAGGATGAGTATTAAGGTCAGCCATCTTGTTTGTTTATCGCTGCCAAGATGGCGGACGAGTATTGAGGGTTGCCATCTTATTTGTTTACCGCTACCAATATGAATGACGAGTATTAAAGGCTGCCATCTTGTTTGTTTACCGCTACCAATATGGAGGACGAGTATTGAGGGCTGCCATCTTGTTTGTTTACCGCTGATAATAGGGAGGAAGAGTTCTAAGAGCCGCCATCATGTTTACCGATACCATTAGGGAAAACGAATACTAAAGACTGCCATATTACTTACCAGTCACAAGATGGCGGAGGAGTATTAAGGGCTGCCATCTTGTTTTTTACCGCTGATAATATGGAGAATAGTACTAAAAGGCGCCATCTTGTTTACCGCTACCAATAAGAATGATGAGTACTAAGGGCTGCCATTTTGTTTGTTTACCGCTACAATAAGGGAAAATAAATACTAAAGTCTGTAATATTATTTACCGGTGCCAAGATGGCGGACGAGTTTTAAGGGCTGCCATTTTGTTTGTTTACCGCTACCAATAGGGAGAACGAGTACTAAAGACTGCCATATTGTTTACCGCTGCCAAGATGGCGGACGAGAAATAAGGGCTGCCATTTTCTTTGTTTAGCGCTACCAATAAGGAAAACGAATACTAAAGTCTGCAATATTATTTACCGGTGCCAAGATGGCGGACGAATTTTAAGGGCTGCCATTTTGTTTGTTTACCGCTACCAATGGGGAGAACGAATACTAAAGACTGCCATATTGTTTACCGCTGCCAAGATGACGGACGAGTATTAAGGGCTGCCATTTTGTTTGTTTACCGCTACCAATAAGGAAAACGAATACTAAAGTCTGCCATATTATTTACCGGTGCCAAGATGGCGGACGAGTATTAAGGGCTGCCATTTTGTTTGTTTACCGCTACCAATAGGGAGAACGAATACTGAAGACTGCCATATTGTTTACCGCTGCCAAGATGGCGGACGCCTATTGGGCGTTGCCATCTTGTTTGGTTACGCTACCAATATGGAGGACGAGTATTGAAGGCTGCCATCTTGTTTGTTTACCGTTTCCAATATGGAGGACGAGTATTAAGGTCAGCCATCTTGTTTGTTTACCGCCACCAATATGGAGGACGAGTATTAAGGGAAGCCATCTTGTTTGTTTACCGCTACCAATGGAGAGAACGAATACTAAAGACTGCCATATTGTTTACCGCTGCCAAGATGGCGGACGAGTATTGAGGGTTGCCATCTTATTTTTACCGCTACCAATATAGAAGACGAGTATTAAGGGCTGCCATCTTGTTTGTTTACAGCTGATAATATAGAGGACGATTATTAGGGCTGTCATCTTGTTTGTTTACCGCTACCAAAACAGAGAAGTATTCCTAAAGACTGCCATACGAGTATTATTTAACGCTGCCAACTTCAAGGACGATGTTTAAGGGGTGCAATCTTGTTTGTTTACCGCTGAAATTATAGAGGACGAGTATTAAGGGCTGCCATATTGTTTGTTTTACCGCTACCAATGGGGAGAACGAATACTAAAGGCTGCCATATTGCTTACCAGTTAAAAGATGGCGGACGAGTATTAAGGGCTGCCATATTGTTTTTTTTTTGCCGCTGATAATATGGAGAATTGTACTAAAAGGTGCCATCTTGTTTACCGCTACCAATAAGGATGATGTGTACCAAGGGCTTCCATTTTGTTTGTTTACCGCTACCAATAGGGAGAACGAATACTAAAGACTGTCATATTATTTACCGATGCCAAGATGGCGGACGAGTATTAAGTGCTGCCATCTTGTTTGTTTACCGCTACTAATGGGAGAACGAATACTAAAGACTGCCATATTACTTACCAGTCACAAGATGGCGGAGGAGTATTAAGGGCTGCCATCTTGTTTTTTACCGCTGATAATATGGAGAATAGTACTAAAAGGCGCCATCTTGTTTACCGCTACCAATAAGAATGATGAGTACTAAGGGCTGCCATTTTGTTTGTTTACCGCTACAATAAGGGAAAATAAATACTAAAGTCTGTAATATTATTTACCGGTGCCAAGATGGCGGACGAGTTTTAAGGGCTGCCATTTTGTTTGTTTACCGCTACCAATAGGGAGAACGAGTACTAAAGACTGCCATATTGTTTACCGCTGCCAAGATGGCGGACGAGAAATAAGGGCTGCCATTTTCTTTGTTTAGCGCTACCAATAAGGAAAACGAATACTAAAGTCTGCAATATTATTTACCGGTGCCAAGATGGCGGACGAATTTTAAGGGCTGCCATTTTGTTTGTTTACCGCTACCAATGGGGAGAACGAATACTAAAGACTGCCATATTGTTTACCGCTGCCAAGATGACGGACGAGTATTAAGGGCTGCCATTTTGTTTGTTTACCGCTACCAATAAGGAAAACGAATACTAAAGTCTGCCATATTATTTACCGGTGCCAAGATGGCGGACGAGTATTAAGGGCTGCCATTTTGTTTGTTTACCGCTACCAATAGGGAGAACGAATACTGAAGACTGCCATATTGTTTACCGCTGCCAAGATGGCGGACGCCTATTGGGCGTTGCCATCTTGTTTGGTTACGCTACCAATATGGAGGACGAGTATTGAAGGCTGCCATCTTGTTTGTTTACCGTTTCCAATATGGAGGACGAGTATTAAGGTCAGCCATCTTGTTTGTTTACCGCCACCAATATGGAGGACGAGTATTAAGGGAAGCCATCTTGTTTGTTTACCGCTACCAATGGAGAGAACGAATACTAAAGACTGCCATATTGTTTACCGCTGCCAAGATGGCGGACGAGTATTGAGGGTTGCCATCTTATTTTTACCGCTACCAATATGGAAGACGAGTATTAAGGGCTGCCATCTTGTTTGTTTACAGCTGATAATATAGAGGACGATTATTAGGGCTGTCATCTTGTTTGTTTACCGCTACCAAAACAGAGAAGTATTCCTAAAGACTGCCATACGAGTATTATTTAACGCTGCCAACTTCAAGGACGATGTTTAAGGGGTGCAATCTTGTTTGTTTACCGCTGAAATTATAGAGGACGAGTATTAAGGGCTGCCATATTGTTTGTTTTACCGCTACCAATGGGGAGAACGAATACTAAAGGCTGCCATATTGCTTACCAGTTAAAAGATGGCGGACGAGTATTAAGGGCTGCCATATTGTTTTTTTTTGCCGCTGATAATATGGAGAATTGTACTAAAAGGTGCCATCTTGTTTACCGCTACCAATAAGGATGATGTGTACCAAGGGCTTCCATTTTGTTTGTTTACCGCTACCAATAGGGAAAACGAATACTAAAGTCTGCAATATTATTTACCGGTGCCAAGATGGCGGACGAGTATTAAGGGCAGCCATCTTGTTAGTTTACCGCTACCATAAGGGAGAACGAATACTAAAGACTGTCATATTATTTACCGATGCCAAGATGGCGGACGAGTATTAAGTGCTGCCATCTTGTTTGTTTACCGCTACTAATGGGAGAACGAATACTAAAGAATGACATATTATTTACCGCTGCCAAGATGGCGGACGAGTTTTAAGGGTTGCCATTTTGTTTGTTAACCGCTACCAATAGGGAGAACGAATACTAAAGAATGCCATATTGTTTACCGCTGCCAAGATGGACGACGTGTATTAAGGGCTTCCATTTTGTTTGTTTACCCCTACCAATAGGGAAAACGAATACTAAAGTCTGCCATATTATTTACCGGTGCCAATATGGCGTAGAGTATTAAGGGCTGCCATTTTGTTTGTTTACCGCTACCAATAGGGAGAACGAATACTAAAGATTGCCATATTGTTTACCGCTGCCAAGATGGCGGACGCTTATTGAGGGTTGCCATCTTGTTTGTTTACCGCTACCAATATGGAAGACGAGTTTTAAGGGCTGCCATTTTGTTTGTTAACCGCTACCAATAGGGAGAACGAATACTAAAGAATGCCATATTGTTTACCGCTGCCAAGATGGCCGACGAGTATTAAGGGCTGCCATTTTAGTTTGTTTACCCCTACCAATAGGGAAAACGAATACCAAAGTCTGCCATTTTATTCACCGGTGCCAAGAAGGCGTAGAGTATTAAGGGCTGCCATTTTGTTTGTTTACCGCTACCAATAGGGAGAACGAATACTAAAGACTGCCACATTATTTACCGGTGCCAAGATGGCGTAGAGTATTGAGGGCTGCCATTTTGTTTGTTTACCGCTACCAATAAGGAGAAAGAATACTAAAGATTGCCATATTGTTTACCGCTGCCAAGATGGCGGACGCTTATTGAGGGTTGCCATCTTGTTTGTTTACCGCTACCAATTGGAGGACGAGTATTGAAGGCTGCCATCTTGTTTGTTTACCGCTACCAATAGGGAGGACGAGTGTTTAGGGCAGCCATCTTGTTTGTTTACCGCTATCAATGGGGAGTACGAATACTAAAACTGCCATATTGTTTACCGCTGCCAAGATGGCGGACGAGTATTGAGGGCTGCCATCTTATTTGTTTACCGCTACCGATATGGAAGACGAGTATTAAAGGCTGGCATCTTGTTTGTTTACCGCTAATAATATAGAGGACGAGTATTAAGGGCTGCCATCTTGTTTGTTTACCGCCACCAATACAGAGAAATAATCCTAAAGACTGCTATATTAATAAACGCTGCCAAGATGGAGGACGAGGTTTAAGGGTGGCATCTTGTGTGTTACCGCTACCAATGGGGAGAACGAATACTGAAGGCTGCCATATTGCTTACCAGTTCAAAGCTGGCGGAGGAGTATTAAAGGCTGCCATCTAGTTTGTTTAGCGCTGATAATATGGAGAAGAGTACTTGAGGCGCCATCTTTTTTACCGCTACCAATAAGGATGATGAGTACTAAGAGCTGCTATTTTGTTTGTTACTGCTACCAATGGGGAAAACGAATACTAAAGTCTTATATTATTTAACGGTGCCAAGATGGCGGACGATGTATAAGGGCAGCCATCTTGTTTGTTTACCGCTACCAATGGGAGAACGAATACTAAAGACTGCCTTATTGTTTACCGCTGCCAAGATGGCGAACGCCTATTGAGGGTTGCCATCTTGTTTGTTTACCGCTATCAATTTGGAGGAAGAGTATTGAAGGCTGCCATCTTGTTTGTTTACCGCTATCAATATGGAGGACGAGTATTGAGGACTGCCATTTTGTTTGTTTACCGCTACCAATGGGGAGAACGAATACTAAAGACTGCCATATTGTTTACCGCTGCCAAGATGGCGGACGAGTATTGAGGGCAGCCATCTTGTTTGTTTACCGCTACCAATATGGAGGACGAGTATTGAAGGCTGCCATCTTGTTTGTTTACCGCTACCAATGGGGAGAACGAATACTAAAGACTGCCATATTATTTACCGCTGCCAAGATGGAGGACGAGTATTAAGGGCTGCCATCTTGTTTGTTTACCGCTACCAATGGGGAGAACGAATACTAAAGACTGCCATATTATTTACCGCTGCCAAGATGGAGGACGAGTATTAATGGCAGCCATCTTGTTTGTTTACCGCTACCAAAATGGAGGACGAGTATTAAGGGCTGCCATTTTGTTTTTTTTACCGCCACCAATATGGCGGACGAGTATTGAGGGCAGCCATCTTGTTTGTTTACCGCTACCAATATGGAGGACGAGTATTGAAGGCTGCCTTCTTGTTTGTTTACCGCTACCAATGGGGAGAACGAATACTAAAGACTGCCATATTGTTTACCGCTGCCAAGATGGAGGACGAGTATTAAGGGCTGCCATCTTGTTTATTTACCGCCACCAATATGGAGGACGAGTGGCTGCCATCTTGTTTGTTTACCGCTACCAATGGGGAGAACGAATACTAAAGACTGCCATATTATTTACCGCTGCCAAGATGGAGGACGAGAATTAAGGGCAGCCATCTTGTTTGTTTACCGTTACCAAAATGGAGGACTAGTATTAAGGGCTGCCATTTTGTTTTTTTACCGCCACCAATATGGAGGACGAGTATTAAGGGCTGCCATCTTGTTTTTTTACCGCTACCAATGGGGAGAATGAATACTAAAGGCTGCCATATTTTTTACCGCTGCCAAGATGGAGGACGAGTATTAAGGGCTGTCATCTTGTTTGTTTACCGCTACCAATGAGGAGAACGAATACTAAAGACTGTCATATTGTTTACCGCTGCCAAGATGGAGGACGAGTATTAAGAGCTGCCATCTTGTTTGTTTACTGCTACCAATAAGGAGAACGAATCCTAAAAACTGCTATATTATTTACCGCGGCCAAGATGGCGGACGAGTATTAAATGCTGCCATCTTGTTTCTTTACCGCCACTAATATGGAGGACGAGTATTAAGGGCTGCCATCTTGTTTGTTTACCGCTACCAATATGGAAGACGAGTATTAAGGGTTGCCATCTTATTTGTCTACCGCTACCGATATGGAGGACGAGTATTAAGGGTGCCACCTTGTTTGTTTACCGCTTCCAATATGGAGGACGAGTATTAAGGGCTGCCATCTTGTTTGTTTACCGCTAACAATATGGAGGACGAGTATTAAGGGCTGCCGTCTTGTTCACCTGTACCAATATGGACAAATAATGATGAAACATATATTTTACACACATTATATATTATAAGTGGTATTTAATTTAAACGTCAAAAATATATGATTTTTATTATTTAATTTTTTTCAAAATAATATTAACAATTCATTTGAAAAATATTATATTTTGAATTATGTCCTGTACTTCTAATGTCGTTTCTATTCTATCTTAATACAAACATATTCATTGATTTGAATAATATTATTACGCCGATATTGTTTTCAACATGGCCAAAAAATGGATTTGATTTAATTTAATCAACTTGTAAATATCTTAAGAAAATGGAAGAAACTCGATATTTTCATATTTGAGCCTTATTTTCTGTGGACTAATGCGATATTTTCAATCTACATCCAAAAGCTCAACTCGGAAAATCCTATAGGGGGTTCTAGTTACTAATGTGCCGCCATATAGGTTTAATGTTGAACATTACTGCTGGGACAGATAATTTATTCCAAGATATATTTCATATATATATATATGAAATATATCTTAGAATAAAATATTTAGAGAGAAGAGACCACATATATATATATATATATATATTTGCTCTCTTCTCTATATTCTCATCTTTTTTTTCTTATCTTCTTACGAATTAAAAAAAATGCTAATATATATATATTTTTAAATATTTACCTCAAATGTACATTTCATTTTAAATGATATTAACTTCTGAATTTTGCTATATAATTCGATTTTAGATTTAAGGCTAATGTAAACTTATTTATTAAACACTCATGGACAAAACTTAAGGAAGTTGTACCTTTTAGCATGTATATCGGGATTCAGACAATGACTCTGAAAGATATTTGATACCCAGTGGCCTTTATTGAAACACATGAGATACCAAGTTTGAACAAAATTGCCTTGTCTCCTTAAAAAAAAAAATATAATAATAACAGACGAGCGGCGATATCAAAGACTTTCCACTTCCTTAAATTTTGTCCATGAGGATATATCAACGGAGATATAGTTTATATTTTTAAATCCAAACATTGACATATGCACTAGCCAGGATATTTATTATGGAGAACCATCCCAATGACAAGTCCCTGTACTCTATTTGGAAATTGAAAATGCTTAGGGGTTTGTGTAAAATAACCAGGGAGTGAGATGGGCAATTTTTAGAGAGCGAAGAGAGAACAATTTATATTATATTAAGATTGCTGGAATGAGAGAGAGGGAGTTGATTTTGAATCCAGGGGTCTAGGTGCCATAAACATATGTAAATCCAAATTTAGGTTATATTTTCAAATGGATCCAATAAGCATAAAGCTTCATTAAATCACAAAGAAACTTAAAATCTTACACACCATACAAAATGAGGAATCAACATCACACACAAGCAACCAGTCACAGAAGTCAAAATCTTTGAAACTATACCAAACGACTGATTATAGAGGTCAACTCCTCACATACTACACCTAACAAATAGCCATAGAATTTAACACCCAAACACTACACAAACCAAATAATAACAAGTAGCTACAGGAGTCAACTTTCACATTACACCAGACAACTGGCAACAAATGTCCACCCATCTCATTTCACACCAAATGACAAAATAAAAAGATAAGTAGCCAACACCATAAATAAAACCAAACAATTGGTCACAAAGGCAAAGCCTCAAACATTGCACTAAATGTTCGGCAACAGGAGACAACAGCCAAACACTTGCCGAAACAACTTGCTATAGGAGTCAACATGCCAAAGACTGACCATATATAGACCATATTTCACACCAAATGACAAAATAAAAAGATAAGTAGCCAACACCATAAATAAAACCAAACAATTGGTCACAAAGGCAAAGCCTCAAACATATACATTAATAACTCACAAACTACACGAACGACTATCTACAGGAGACAACGCTTTAAAATTTCCCTAAAACTCTGGACAATTGAATGAATATCTTACACGCTACAACAAACAATTAGCGTCAGGAACAAACATCATACACTACAATAAATTACTGGCCACAGGAGTCAAAACACCAATAGAGTAGTCACAGGAGTCAACATCTTATACACTACACCAAAATGGCTTCAAGAATCAACATCTAACAAAATAAATTAAACAAATGACAATAGGAGTTTACGGGAATCAACAACATAACCAATATCAAACAGCTGACCACTGAATTCAAAGCACCAAAATAATGACCTGGATGCGAACAGTTCAAATACTACACCAAACATCTAGTCATAAATGGCCAAAAATCTCACATACTACATAAAACCAATGACATTAGAAATCTAAAGGAGGTAACACATTTGACTCCACCTAACAACTGCCACGGGAGTCTTCACACTAAAAGACTTGTCACTGGAGCGAACAATAAGATGCAACATCAATATATTGGAAGAAGGAGACAATAAATCACAATACACTAAACAACTGACCACAGGTGTCAACATCTCACAAACTACACTAAACGACTCCCCACATGAGTCAAAACCTCACACTCTATACCAAATGACTCGTCACATAGTGAATAACTCGCTCACAACAATAATCAATCGGCGCAAAAGTTAACACTCACTCAATATACCTAACAATTGGCGGCAGGTGTCAACTCCTCAAACACTACACCAAACAATTAGTAATAGGCATCAACACCTCGATTAATACAACAAACGACCATCCACATTACAACACCTCTCACCGCCTCACACATTGAATCAAACTAAAAAGACCAAGAAGCCTAATTAAGTCAATATCTAGAACAGATTAAACAACTGAATCACAGGAGAAAACACATCACACAACAAACAATTAGCACAAGAGTCAACGCCTCTAAACAACACTCAATGTTTGACAGAAGAAGAAAAGTGAATCAACATCTCAAACTGAAAAAAAAAAAAAGAAATACTTGCAAAGTGGCACAACACACATTGCATACTATAAAAACATCTGGCCATAGGAGTCAGCACTTCAAACATTATAACATTCGACGGTCCACGGAAGTCAATTCCTCACAAACAACATCAAATATTTAAAAATATGAGGCCAAAGGTTTCAAAACATCACTCTAAACTAGAAGACATGCTACTTGAACCAGCACTTTACACCGTACAGCAAGTAATGACAATAGATGACAACAGCTCACACACTAATAATTGGCGGTAGGAGTGTCATTGAAATATAGACACAGACCAATTGTCTGTAGGAATGTACATCTCTCACATTACACTAAACAACTGGCCACCTAAATAAAAACACTAAATATTACATAAAGCAATTGGTCATAGGAGTCAACTCCCGGTTACCTACACCAAATGATTGTTCACTGGAGTTAAAACCTTACAGGAGTAGGCGCGATTGTTGCTAGTTGAAAACTTTACCCAATACTTTACAGGAGGCTATATAGGGTTCAACACCCTAAATACCTAACAAATTTTACAAGTCAACACATAAAACGACTGGCTACAATAATCAACATCTCATAAAAGACACCAAACGACTGTCCACAAGACTCAAAACTTCACACATTACATCAAACGACTGACCAAAGAAGTGGATAACTCATAAAAACAGCTAACAAACAATTCGCGGTAGGAATCTACACCACACTTTACTTCAAGCAATTATCCAAAGGAGTCAACATTTTGCAGAAAACCATCACCTAGTCATTAGTGTCAACACCTATTATACTACATCAAGTGAATTTCCACTGGATACAAACCTCACACCTATATCATCAAACAAATGACAACCAGATACTAAAATAATCTCAGCTACACAAAAAGGTTTGAATCAAGAGTCAACAAATCACACCTTACACAAAATTATGGGCCTCAGGAGTCAAATCTTAAACACAACACCTAATAAATAACAACAGAAAGCTAATAGAAGTTAATACTTCACACTACACCAAAATATTACAACAGAAGGGTACAAGTGTTTATACTCCACACAATACGAAACAACTGGCCATAGGAGACAACAAATCACACTTCATTAACCAATGAATACAGGAATCAACGCTATATATTACACACACAAAAATATTCAACAGAGATCACACAACACACTAAACAAAATGACTGGACACAAGAGTAAAATATCTCACAGACACAACATCAAACAATTGGAGTAAGGAGTGAACAAATCACACGATACACCCAATAATTGGCGTCAGGGGAGTTAACAACATACAATACTCCAAACAAATGGCTGAAGAAGTCAACACGCCATTCGAATGACAACAGGAGTAAACATCTCATCCATTACACCAAACGAATTTGCACAGAAGAAATTTCTTTACGCATTCAACTGAATAACTGACCTAAGGAATCAACACCTCATACATCACAACAAGCAATTGACGTCAGGAATAAACACATCATACACTACAATAAATTACAGGCCACAGGGGTCAACACACAAGAAGATTAGCCTATATTAAACGACTGTTCACGGGAGTCAACACACACACACATCCTATACACTACACCAAAAAAATTACCACAGGTGTCAGCACCTTACACTTTACACGATACAATTGTCGGCTTGAATCCACACTACACACTACCTAAAATTAGCGGCAGAAGTCAACACTTCAAACACTAAACCAAACAACTAGCCAAAGGAGGGAGTTAAAGGACGAGTGGTATTAACCGATGATTTTCGTCAGCCACAACCCGGGATAGAATCCTGCATTGGACATGTTGGAAATATTGCCTTAATGCCCCCGATTATTTCGAAAGTCCAACCACGCCAGTGCGTTCAGGTAACCAAACGGGGCTCTGGAACATTGGTAACCGCATGTGTTGAACTGCTTTCTAACTGTGTAGATATGTGATATACCTGCAGTGAAAGCGCGCAGTCGCTAATTATAACAATAATGATTTTTAAGAAACCCAGACATAGGAACCTAAATCTCGAAAATTACGCCAAAAATAACATCTGGAGATTTAAAAGTTCAAAATAACTCAAATAAAATTAAACAAACTGGCCACAGGTGTCAACATCTCACAAACTACACCAAACGACTCTCCACAGGAGTCAAAACCTCATACTCTACCTAAAATGACTGGCTACAGAGCTGATAACTTACAACAAAATTCAATTGGCGGATAGAGTAACACTCCATAAATATATTTCTAACAATTGACAGCAGTTGTCAACACCATATACTACACGCATAATACAACAAACGATAATCCACAGGAGGCTAAGCCTCACACATTACATTAAACTAATAAGATCAGGAGAGCCTGAGTATGTTAATATCTCTAACTGAATATAAACATCTGTCCACAGGAGAAAACACATCACACACTTCACCGAACGACTGGCTACAGGGGTCGACACCTCAAAACAACATTTGACGACAGAAGTCTAGGGAGTAAACACCTCAAACTACAAAATAAACCTATCAAAATGACGCAACACATTGCATACTACACAAAACCCCTGGCCATAGGAGTCACTCTCTCTACCTCATGCAGAATACCATTCGACGGTTCACAGGAGGCAATTCCTTACACACTACACTAAATATTTAACAATATCAGTCTAAAGGATTCAACACCCCACTCTAAACCAACTTGAATCAACACTATACACTATACAGCAGGTGAATGACAATAGACGACAACAGCTCAAACACTACACCTAACAATTAGGTTAGGAGTTATTTCAACACACTGCAACGAACAATTGGCTGTAGGAATCAACTCCTCACAACATAACCACTGAACAACTGGGCAATGAAATGAACACATTGCACAAAAAATGGTATTAGGAAATCAACAACTGATAAACTACACCCAATCACTTATCACAGGAGTTGCAACCTCACAAACTACACTAAAAATGACAACAGAAGGCTACAGGTTTCAGCATGTCACACTACACATAGCGACAAGTAACAGCAGTTAAGATCTCGACAGCAAAATAAAAAACTGGACAAGGAGTCAACATTTCTCATACACTACACCAAATGAATGGGTACAGGAGTCGGGTACAGGAGTCCACACCTTACAAATTGCTCCAAACAAATGACAGCAGTAAGCTACATAAGTCAAAGCCTTTAACAATAAACCAAACAGGTGAAGGCAGTAGACTAAAAGAGTCGAACATCAAACTACTCCAAAAAACAGGCAACATGAGTTAATATCTCAAAATACAATTAACAACAGGCCAAATTATTAAAAACACCAAACAACTGTTCCAAAGACTCAAAACTCCAAACAAATTTCTATAGAGAGGAAGCCCCACAAACCCACACCAAGCAATTGGCCACAGGAGTCAACACCTCCACACATTATGCTAATATATTGGCTGCAAATGTCAACAGCTCACACACTACACTCAACAATTGGCGGCATAAATAAACACCATGCACTACATCGAGCACCTGCCACAGGAAAAAACTCAGTAAATGACTAGCCACAATAGTCAGTACTTCAAACAATACACTAAACAACCGTCCACAGAATTCAATGCCTCACACACTGCAACATAAAGCTGGCCTGAGAAGAAAACACCTCTCACCTAGTAAATCTAGAAATTAGCCATGGGATTCAACACCTCACACACTACACCAACTAAATGACAAACAGGCTATGAAAGAATCGATACTAACTCTCTACTTAACAATTACTACAATATCACCACAACAAACACAACTGTTTACATTAATCAGAGTCTCACGAAAGACATAAAACTACTGTTTTAAGAAGTCAAAATCTCAATCACTACACCTAACAACTGCCCAAATAAGTTTATATCCAATACACAGCAACTAACAATTTCAGTAGAAGTCAGCACCACAAACTACTCCAAAACAATTGACCACAAGAGTCAACACACCAAACAAATGAACAACTCACACACAACAATTTAGCCACTGATGTTAAAACCTAAAACACTATACCTAGCGACTCTCCACAGGATTCAAAACCTCACACCTACCCCCAATCAAATGACAACCGGAGACAAAGGTTCCCACCACACGGTACCCTAAAAGATTGGTTACAAGAGTCAATACTTCGCACACTACACAGCAAAGGACTGTCAACTTGTCACACACTGCAACAAATAACTGTGAACAGGACACAATACCTCACAGTCTAAACCAAAACGCTAGCAATACACACTGTACACACACATCAAACGTAAAACAACTATAATAATCAGTAGGCCACAGTAGATAATACACAAAAAGACTTTATAGAGTAGCAACACCTTATAATCTACACCAGGCCACTATCCACAGGAGTGAGCATATAACATACTATATCATGCGACTAGCCACAGGAATGGACAACTCACACACCACCCCAAAAAATGCTCCACAGATTCAAATGCTCATTTTATGTAGGTCTCCTCATGAAAGCCGGAAGGAAGTTTATCCCCCGTGGTCACAGAAAGGAATATATCCCAGGTTGGGATAAAGATACCGAGGAGCTCTATAGACGATACAAAGATTCCGACAATGAGGAGACAGCAGAGATGCTAATTAACCAGCTTAATTCTTCAAGAAAAGAGAAATGGATGCAGACAGTTTCAGACCTGGATCTCACACACTCCAGTAGGAAAGGGTGGGATCTCTTAAGAAAGCTTGGAAATGCGGAAGCTACCAACTCCTTCATAACCAACATAACTCCCAACCAGATAGCAAGACATCTCCAAACAATCTCTAAAGTAAAAATTCCTAAAAGAAAGAAAAAGGCCATGAAGGCAAGAATTAAAGAAGAATTTTCAAAATCTAATAACTCAAGCCACCTCTCAAGCCAAGTCAACATAACGGAAATAGAAACTGAAATCAAATTAACCAAAAAATACAAAGCAGCAGGCAATGACGAAATACCAGCTGAATTCCTTATTGAGCTGGGAAAAAGGGCTAAATCATGGCTGGCTCGATTTTTCACAATAATAATGGAAACCGGCAATATCCCAAAAGAATGGAGACAGTCAAAAATCCTTGCCGTCCTAAAACCAGGCAAAGAACCTACCTGCACAGCAAATTTTCGTCCAATTGCGCTTCTCTGTACAACCCACAAGCTTCTGGAAAGAATCATTCTAGCCAGACTTACTCCCATTCTGGACCCAGAAATCCCGGTGGAACAGGCGGGTTTCAGAGGCAACAGGAGTTGTTGCGATCGGGTTGCATCCTTGACATCCTTCATCGAAAATGGCTTCCAACTGGGACTGAAATCTGCAGTTGTGCTCCTGGATCTTTCGAGTGCATATGATACAGTGTGGATTGATGGCTTGATCTATAAACTTGCTAAAGTGCTAAAATGCAAACAGACCCTCAATCTTTTGTCTTCTCTTCTCTCACCCAGGAAATTCACAGTATACCTTAACTCTAAATCTAGCAAGGAATATACTATATATAATGGCCTCCCACAGGGATCAGTCTTGTCTCCACTTCTTTATAACTGGTACACCCATGATATTCCCCAAACAACTTCAAAGAAATTTATTTACGCAGATGATACAGCCATTCTAGCCCAAGCAAAGACTTTCGAGGAACTGGAAATTCAACTGAATAAAGATCTTGAAACTCTACATAATTACTTTGAAAACTGGTCTCTGAGACTTAATCCTGCAAAATCTGTACATTGCTGTTTCCATCTTAACAATCACAGAGCTGAAAGAAAACTCAAACTATTTATCAATAACTCTCAGATAACTCATAGCGAACATCCCAAATACCTAGGCATTCATCTTGACCGCACTCTCACCTTCAAAACTCATCTCACCAAGTTAAAGGGGAAACTATCATCACGTAACAATATCCTCCATAAGCTGGCCGGCTCTTCCTGGGGCAGTGATGCCAACACCCTGCGTACTTCTGCCTTGGCATTGATCTTCTCCACGGCTGAGTATTGTGCTCCAGTCTGTGAGGGGAGCTGCCACACGAAGCTAATAGACACACAACTAAATTCTACCTTACGAATTATAACAGGAGTTTGCCAACCTACAAGAATCGACTGGCTTCCAGTTCTTGCTCACATCTCTCCGCCTGAGCTACGCAGAAAGGAAGCCACCAAGAAAATGTACCAAAAACTCTTGGACTCGCCCGACCTCGAAATTAACCCAATCCTACAGTCTCCCCCAAAACATCGACTAAAATCAAGGAAGCCGATATGGTCCAGAGGAAACCAACTTCTCTCCCAAAATTTTAATATCTCAGAAGCATGGACAAATTCCTGGATCAGCTCCGATATCCCAAACAAGAACCTCATCACAAGCCCAAGTGTCAAGATCCCAGGTTTTTCCCTCCCTCGACGAGAATGGGTGCTTCTAAACCGCTTTAGGACAGGACAGGGAAGGTGTGCAGAGCTGATGAAGTTATGGGGCTACACCAAAGATCCAAATTGTGCCTGCAACGTCCCACAATCAAAGTCCCATATACCAGACGACTGCCCGCTGTACAAATTCAATGGAGGAATCTCCAATCTCCACTCTGTTTACCCGGAAGCCCTGAACTGGCTGAAGGCCTTGCCTCTCAGACTTTAATGACCGATATGTCCTCACTTCTTTTTTCTAGATTTGGTTCATTTTGTCTCCTCTCTAATTGTAAAGATGTTGCTGTATCACCTCATAAGCATAAATAAATAAATACCAAACCATTGGCGAAAGAAATCATTAACACGCACTAAACCTAACAATTTGTAGCAAGTTTCATCGCCTTAAACACTCTGAAAATTAACTATCCATATAGTTAATTTTCAGAGTGTTTAAGGCGATGCTTTTCACATGTGTAGATATGTGGTGCGCTTACAGTAAAAGCAGTCGCTAACTACCCACCATGATTATCATGGCCTGTACCACGTGTACTAGGGATAAGCAAAAAAAAAAAAAAACTATCCATATGAGACAACACCTTACGTTCTACACAAAATAATTAACTTCAGGAAAGCCTAAATATTTCAACATTTCATACCCTGCAGTGAAACACTTGACAAAGGAGTCAAAATTTTACCATACCAAACAAATTTCAACAAAAGGATACAGGTGTGACAACTTTCCTCTATATTAAACATTTTGTCAGAGTTATAAACACATTACAAACAACACCAAATAACTTGCTACAGTTGAGTCAACACCTCAAAACTACTTTAAGAAATTAAAACATAAAACAAAGAAGTCAACACTTCTAGCTACACCAAATAACTGTCTTAAATAGTGAATACATTACAGACTTCACTAAATATCTGGCCTATGGATCCAACACCACACACCTAAAATTGAACGATAAAAATGGAAAAGAGAGTCAACATCTTACACACAACCCTGCATAATTAGCGGCAAATGCAACCCTACAAACTACGCTTAATTATTGAGGGCAGGATTCAACGCCTTACACACTACGCCAAACAATTCGCTACAGAAATATACACACCAAGCGATTAGCCGCGGTAGATAGCACATCACAGATTACTCCACAGGTCTGTCCACAAGGTCAAAACCTTACAAACTAGACCTAATATCTGGCCACAGAAGTCAACACATTACAGAGTAAAACATATAAATGACCATTGAGCTAATTACCTCACAAACTACCCCTAACAATTAACGGCAAAAGTCAACATTACACTCTAGACCAAAAAACTACACTAATGGAAAAAGCTTAAGTAAGTTGTTCTTTTCAGCTTATATATCGGGATTGAGACATTAACTCAAATACATTTTATACACAGTGACTTTTTTTGAAGGCACACAAGATAACAAAGTGTAAACAAAATTGCCTCCGTCTCCTTAAAAACAAAAAACAGACGACCCACGACATTAACAGCTTACCACTTCCTTAAGTTTTGTCCATGAGTGAAGCTACAGGAATTAACACCCAATAAACTGGCCTCGGGTTTAAACGCCTCGAACATTACACTAACGAAAATCAATAGGCGTCAACATCTCACATATTACACCAAATGACTAGCCACAAGAGTCAAGACCTCACACATAGCACCAATTAAATAGCCAGAGGAGCCAACACATTACATGGTACACCAAAGAATTGGGTCTAGAATTAAAGTCCACCCACTATGTCTTACATTTGAATGCAAAAGTCAACACTTCAAACATTACACTAACAAGTAGATCTAGGAGTCTTCACCTCACACACTATACCAAATAAATAACATAGACAATGAAGTCAACGCCTCATAGCTTATACACCGAAAGACTTGCGAAAAGAATCAACACCTCATGCACTACACCAAACAAATGACAACAAGAGAATATAGGAGTCAAAACCACATTCTACATGAATCTGTTGACCACAGGAATAAATACATCACAATACATTTCACCAAATAACGGGATAAGCGCCATAACCTCAGAACTAGACCTAACAAATGATTAAATAAATTAAAATCCTCTGGAATAACTTGATAAAGAAAGAAAAATCAAAGATAAGGAGGATAAGTTTCTTTTATGAACAAAAATTTGTTCATAAAAGAAACTTATCCTCCTTATCTTTGATTTTTCTTTCTCTAACAAATGATTGCCGAAGGCTAACAAGTCAACACACGGAACGACTGGTCATATAGTCAATAGCTCACAAACTACATCATACACCTCACACACTATACAATGTAACAAAGCAAAAGGTCAGCACATCACTTACCACCCAACAAATGAAAGCAGCAAGCTACAGTAGTGAACACCTCATAATACAATAAGAAATGGCTACAGAAGTCTACATCATCTCACACACTACCTCAGACGACTGACCAAAGGATAGAATAGCTGAAACAACAACCATAGGCGCAAGGAGCCCACTCCTCACACAATAAACCCAACTAATAGCCATAGGAGTCAACATATCACACACTATACTAAAATATGGGGTGCTGGAGTCAATCCCAAATACTACACCAAACATTTGGAGGTAAAAGTTACCACCTCAAATACTATAATAATCCACTGGAAACGGAAATAACCATTTGGCACACTACATTAAACAAATGACAACAGAATTATACAGGAGTCAACACCTCCCAATACACCAAACAAATGGCAATAAGAAGCTACAGGAGTTAACATATCGCACTACACAGAACAACTATCAGCAGGAGTCAACCTCTCACACTCTATATCAAACGACTGGCAACAGGAGTGAACGCCTCACACCCAACACTAACAATTGGCCACAGAAGTGAACACCCCACACACTTTACCAAACAATTAATGACAGTATTCATCTTCTTAAAAACTACACCAAACACTTGGCTACAGAAGTTTTTGCACCAAACAAGTGCGCACATCACATTACATACGACTCCTAACAAATGTGAACCGAAGTCAAAACCCCACACGCTGCAACAAACCGGCAGAAGTCTATATTTTTCACTACACCAAACAACTGCCCACAGGAATAGAAAACTGATACTCTACGCTAAAGAACTCGACCTAGGTGTCAAATGTCTCATATCCATCTGAGGCCACGGGAATCAACTCCTCACACACTGCACCAAACCTTCGGCCTAGGTGGTTGCACACTACACCAAACAACCGGGGCTACCGGAGTAAGCACCACCCCCCCTTCACCAAACGACTGGTTACCGGAGTCATTACCCCCACACACACATTCACCTTCTCACTACCCATAAATAAGCACCAAACACAACAGGACAACCACATCATACAATACATAAACCAACTCACCACAACAAATTTCTTTCACTAGACATCACGCTACGCTAAGAAATTGACCTCTCAATTGACGGAATGAAACAAAACTATACGTCACATCACACCGAACCGAACTCGTATATTTCACAGCACTAAATAATTGATCGTACAACTAATCCACATCCCATTCAAGCTACATCACAATTACCACATTGGTGTGGTGTCAACTCACCAAACAAAACGCCATATCACATAGCTCTTCATATTACACACAAGATCACATATCACAATATAAAACTTCAGCACAGCAGGTGATATAAAAATTGCGCATCCCACAACCTAAAGGAAACTCACCAACAGACCTCTTACCATTCTACACACCAAATAACAAACCACGTTAGGCATAAATAGGAATTCCAAATACCACTTCGCCTCACACACCTCACCCCACGCCAACTACACAAAAATTCAGACCACATTTCTCTCTGTTCAAACAGCGCATATAATCATATACCACCTCACACATCTCAACACACATCATTTCACACTGAACAACTGACAACACAACAAACCACATTACAGACAACACAACATCACAATACGTGAAACAACTGACCACAGAACATTGTATTGAGTCTTTGATTGTTTTTAAATTACGTATGATGTTGTAGAGAGAAACATTCTAGTGATAAAGCATTAGACGATAAAACTAAGTTTATATTGATTTGTGTAAACTTGTATGTGCAGGGAGAAAATAGTAATTTCCTCACGAGAGAGGTGGTTTGAAGATATATAGTGTAAAACAAATTGTTCAAGATGAAGTGATATATAGATTAACTAAGTGGACTGGTCAAATTATAATCGAACTAGAGGATGGTAGTTTTATACCGCATCCAATGAAGTGATTTAAGGTGTAATATTTATATGAGAGTAAGTAGTTCAACTTTAGAGTGAAAGTTGTCATGAGAAGAAGAACTATTGGGGGCGAAAAATTGGATATATATCATTTTATTTTACAACGATAAATCATTATTGAGATCAAAGAATTAAGATATGTGTTGCTGAGAGATCTCATGTGTCTATAGTAAAGCAGTTTCAAAACAAACAGTTTATCGAACGCTTCAAAATAATGATCTTTATGCAAGATAACTAGTTCTATGTATCTCTCTCGCCCATTCTCACAGGAGATATGCTGGAATTTGTTCCGTAAACATCTGTTTTAGATTAAGGATTAGTGGACCCATCATCCCCCTTCAGTGACGAGTCAAGATTCTGCCTAGACACTGGTTCTCGATAAGTCTTTATATGGAGAGAACCTGAGACTCGTTTCCGTCCTATTAACACCGGAGAAAGGGGTCATTTTAAGAGATGGATTATAATGGTCTGGGCTGACTTTATTCGAATAAGCCTGCCCTTTTCCACGTGTTTGATGTAAGCCCATTGACTGTTCAAAGATACAGAAGCAGAATTTGAGGGCAATATGCTAGATATTTCAAGAGTATGTTTGGTCGCCAGTTCATCTCTATATATGATAATTCCTTTTCGCATAGGGAATTGATAATCATTTCTTATTTAGTTAAGATATTGAGTGAGTGGATTGGTCACAGACACATCTCCGAACCTTAATTCAATAAGACATTCCTGGGGTGTCTTAGGTAGGTGTATTGGAGCTCGTCAGCTCCTCCCGGAACCATCTTCGAACCATCTATATGCCATTTAGGAGGCGTGGGCTTTAATTTTTAAATATACACTTCCTCCAAAGCCTGTTTAATTATCATAGGAATTCGTTGGGAGTGTTGCATAGCTGTAATAATTGACCATACTCTCTCTTCTTTTAATCCCTATATATTATGGATATGCTTCCCTTTTTGTATATTCAAAATGATCGAAATACTTAATTTTATTTTCAATTTCATAAATTCATCCCCGAAAGCGATTTATTATCCACAGAATAAACTATCTGTGTACTAAAAATGATGGTTAGAAAGGTCATGATCAGTAAATCTGAGGCCGTGCATCCACCACATATTCAAGATGCAGTAGTCAATGCGTTGATCACATTCAGAAGTTGAACGCTCTTATAAAGATCTGAACTACTCTTTTATCGGCCTTTTGGCTAAGATAGTACTCTTTTATCGGATGGAAGTATGTTCTTTGTGAAAGTCCCAGGAATATATCATACAACACAAGAATATAAGGTCTTAATTTTCATTAACATCTTATTCCAATATGTTACCCATGAATGCTTACCTAATGAACACAATCACCAAAAGCTCAGGGGTAAGTAAGACTTCAACGACCACCCACCCAACAAAGTTTGTACTATTACGATACCTCTTTTGGAGCGGCAATGGAAAATATCCCAAGACAAATCCCATCACTCTTTGAATTTGGTGTCAATAGCGTGTGGAGAAAGTTACTGTGTCTGACAGGTGTCTTTGAATGATGTCTTCCATTGTGTATCTGGTCACTCATACAGAACTTCGAAATATATGCTCTACCTCTCCAGTGTTTATTACATTTTGCTGTGGGAGAGAGAGCGAAATTCAATCTTAAACTTCTACCACACCCTGTATATGATCAGTTTAAAGTATACAATGCAATCTACATAAAGGGTGCTAGGTAATTGAAGCGAGAATATGACAAAAATATATTCAATGGGTTTATATTTTGATGGTATCTTTCAGGATGATATTTTTTATGTCTATGGATAATTTGTAGAACATATTAACAACTGAGCACTCACTACATTTTTTTTATAAAAGAATTAGACCATTTTAGATCTAACTTTTATAAATGTGAAACAACTTCCGGTAATTTCCTTACTCCGGGGGGGGGGGGGGGGGTGTGGTAAAATATTGAGAGGACTTGGCTCATCAGTGGTTAACCCCTTTCAGCGGTTTCGCCAATTTGATCCACCAAACTTCTCTACTATTAAATTGACCTATTTGTTTTGGCAGATATATCAAATTCGCTAGAGAGAGAGAGAGAGGAAGGCTCACCACTGATTGGCCAATACCTACATATATTTTAATCGCACTAAGGATAGTAATGCTTTAGTTGATAGTAAAGCTGTTTTATTACTTTAAAGATCGAACGAAAATGGTTTCATTTCTTATAAAAGTTTGAATGCTATTGCCTTAAGGTTTCCCCAACATATTGTTGAGCATAAATAATGTATTAATTATATACAATAAAATATATAAGCTTTAATTTGTATATAACAAATGAAAACATTAAGACGCGAATGTTTCTCTTTTCACAAAAAAAATAAAATCAAACTTCTACTGTCCTTACTGCGATTAAATAGTATATTGGGAGGGCTTGGCTCATCAGTGGTGAACTCTCCCAGCGATTTCGCCAATTTAATCTACCAGACCGCTTCTTTAGAGCTCTAATGCTGTATTGGATCATTCTGCTTTTATATGCTACACTGAAGGATGGAATCTTAAAATAGTATATAAGCAAACTATGGACATAATCTTTTAGGACAGTAGAATTACATTCAATTTATATATTCAGGTATTCAAGTTTATTTCGAGCTCTCTAATTGGTTGTTCTCTCTCACTGTGCTTAATCAATCAGATAGCTAGCATTGATTTCATTAGCCAATCAAGGTGAAGTGTATGATTAGAACAAACGTATTGACCTTAGAAACTCTACATTAAATAAAGGAGGTTCATTTTTAGAAAGTTACATATTTGGTATATAAAGGAATGTTTTTATTTTGTCATTCCATCTGTATAGTTTTAAAGGCAATTTATTCCAGAATTAGCTGAATATCTTCGGCTATTTTAGTAGTTAATTGATAAATTAGAATAAAACTCATTTGTGGAAGTGTTCGGACACTATACGAAATATTTCGAAAGAAATTTGGAACTGTTGTATTTGTCAAGATTTGCTCTCTTAAATAGTACGTTAGTGTTCATTTATTTTATTTATTTTTCTCTTTATAGAGCGAATTCCCCGAATCGAAAGAGAATAATAAATCCTTTAAAATATAGGATGGATAGATGGATGAATAATATATATGGAAATGTAATTTTTCAAACTAGTATTAAATGGACTAGTATTTTCGTATTATGGTTGTCTGTATGTGTGGAATTATTTACGGAGCTGCAGTGTTTATTGCAAAGCTCATCGTGTAGCGGCTTTAGCAATTATGGAATTGTGAATAGACTGTGATATTTAAAACATTGTATATAAGCTGCAGTATGTATAACATTGTATATAGGCTGCAAAATGCATATCATTATGTATAGGCTGTATATTGCATGGTATCGTGTATAGACTGAAGTATATATGACAATGTGTATAGTCTGTAGAACATGTGACATTATATATCGGCTGTAGTATATATGGCATTGTGTTCATGCTGTAGAACGTATGACATTGGGTGTAGCCTTATTATGTACGCCGTAGTGTATAGGTCTCACTATATATAGTATTGTGTTTAGGTTGCAGAATGTGTACAACTGGATATAAGTTGTAATACGTATGGCATATTGTGTACAGGCTCTAATATATATGATATTATATATAGAGATTGCACAAACTATATGGTATTTTGTGTAGGTTGCATAAGATGCGTGACATGGTGTTTAGGTTTTAGTATGCGTGGCATTTATTTTCTAGTGACTGTTGTAATATAGCAATGTGTAAGTCTTTAGGATATATCTAGATGTGTTTAGACTTCAGAATTCTTGCAATGTTTATAGATTTTATAGTATGTATAACATTTCTATACGAAAGACAATGATTAATCTGTATGATTTATGGCATTTTGCACAAAATGCACTTTTTATGGCATGGTGCATACACTCCAGAATTCATGACATTGTTTTATAGGATTTAGTATTTACAGTCATATACACGCATGTACCGGATTCTATATAGTGTGTATTATGTATGGCTTTGAGTATTGGATGTAATATATATGTCATTATGTAGAGGCAATAGCCTGGAATCCTTTGTGTGTAGGCGAAAGAATGCATGCAACTTTAGTATGAGATAAAAGATGTATAGAGTTGGGCATAGGCTGCAGGATGCCATTCATCCTGCAGCCTTTGCCCAATAGGATATATTTAGAGCATTGTGCATAGGCTATAATATAAGTGCAAGGCATTTTTTTATGATGCAATATGAAAGGCATTGTGTATAGGCTGTAATATGAAACATTGTGCATAGGCTCTCGTATGCAGGGTATTGTGTACAGGCTGTAATATGCAAGGTATTGTCAAGAGACTACCGCTTGTTTGACATTATGAGGAGACGGTCATATTTACGAGATTTGTGCATAGGCTCTATTATAAATGACATTGTTTATAGACTTTAGTATGTATAACAATATGTATAGGCTTTAGCGTGTACGGCACAGGAATACGCTGTAGTATTTACGGGATTGTCCTAGGCTATATTATGCATTGTGTAGCAGTGTGAATTTAGTATAGTATGCCTGACAATGTATATAAGCTGTATAATGTATCGGATTGTGTATAGGCTTTAGTGTATATGGCATTATTTTATAAGTTGTAAAATCTATGGATGGTGTGTATAGGCAATAGTATGTATAGAATAGTGTGTAGGCTGTAGTATGTATGGCATTTTGTTTGAGCTTCAAAATATACTGATGGACAGAACTTGAGAAAGTTGTACCTTTTAGCATGTATATCAGGTTAAGGCATAACTCTAAAAGATATTTTAAACACATTGACCTTTTTTGAAGACACACGAGATAACCAAGTGTGAACAAAAATGCCACTGTCTTCTTGGAAAACCAAACAGCGGCGACATATTCCACTTCTTTGAGTTTTGCTCATGAGTGTTCCTGGCAATGTGTATAGGTTCTTTCAACTATGGCTGTGTAAATAGACTGCAAAATACATGGAATTGTCTATAGACTGCAATATTCATGGCATTGTGTATTATACGAAAAATTCCAGACATTGTGCAAGACTGTAGCATTTACGATATCGTGTATATGCGAAAATATACATTACATTGTGTATAAGCTAGCACGATGCATGCCATTATGCATAGGATGTAGTGTGTATGGCATTGGGTTCAAGCTGTTGTATAAATTGTGTTTTTATAGGATTTAGTATAAATGGCATTGTGTTTAGTATATAGGTGTATAATATGAAGGATATTGTATATAGGTTGTACTATATATAACATTCTTTTAGGAAATAATGTGTATGGAAGTATGTATATGCAGTAGTATGTATGCATTGTATATAGGCTGTAGTATATACATGGCATTGTACATAGGCGGTACTATATATGACATTGTATTATAGACTCTGTAACATTTATGATATCTATATATATATAATTGAATGTCTGTCTGTGTGTGTGTGTGTGTCCTCTATGGATTCAAAAACCATACATTCAATCGCCGTGAAAATTTGGGATATTATTAGGCATATCCCCGGAAAGGTTTACGAAAAATAATATCTTGAATATCTTTAATATCCTTAGAGTTATTTGCAGATTTGTAGCTTTAACTCGCAAGCAGCGCCACCATTGAGACGGAGATAGGCTTAGGTTTGCTGCTCCTGATGACCTTGGGTCTGCCCCACCCCGTGAGAGAATGGATTCGCCCGGCCGCCGGCCGACAGTCCAAGTACCCATCGACCAATCAGGGCAGAGTTGGTGACACAGCTATGCCAAGTAGACAAGAAAAAAAGCCTCGCGGGAGCTTGCCCAAGATGACCTCCGGGAACTTCGTCCATCTTCCATAAACGACCATGAATTTATTCAACCTTATCGAGTATTTTTCAAGGGACCGGGAAAAAATGTTCACTAGATAAAACGATGATTTTGTAATGTAGAAAATTAGGAAAGACAAAATTCAGAATGACACGGCACACAGGGACCGGGAAAAAATGATCACTTTATCAGTTTCAAATTATCAAAATATATCTATTTCTTTTTATAAGTTTATAGAGAATTGTTTTAACAAATGTTCGTTAGACAGACCTTTACTCGGGTACCGATTAATATTGATTTTATTCAACTTATCGAGTATTTTTCAAGGGACCGGGAAAAAATGTTCACTTTATCGAGAGATTCGTTAGACAAACCTTTACTCGGGTAAAACACGGGCGAAGCCGGGTACATCCGCTAGTTATCTATAAAGAAAATTAAGGAAATCACAGGCAGAGAGCTTTAAACCTAGAATAGGAAATAAAAAGAACGAATGTGAAAATATCTCTGATAAAATTTGAGGCTGTGTAGATGAAGTAAAAATAAGAATCGCACTAGGATCGGACGCAATGATGAAATTGCACAAGATTATGAAAATAAAGGCATTTCATTCAAGACAAAGAAGATAATTGTAGAGGCATTGGTATTTCCCGTGATTAATTATGGATGTGAGAGATGAACTTTCAGGAAAGAAATAGATCGAAGCTTTTTAAATGTGAACATGAAGAAAGCTACTCAGAGTCCCATGGACAAATATGTTGATCTTATAAATGAAATTAATCCTGGTTGATCCCGAGAATCCCTACTACGCAAACAAAGACTGACCTACTTTCGGACACATAAAGAGAACAAATTAATTAGAAAAGATGTCGATATTTTAAAATAGAAAAAAGAAGAGAAGAAGACCTGCAATGAGCTTGCTGGAAGGGATCAAGAAAGTTACCGTAAGTCACTAGATGATCAGCAAGTGATGGATACTAAGACCTATGGGAGTAACAAAACACCTAATTGTTCTTATTAAAGAACTATGAACAGAAAAATAAGCCGCGTGGTAAAGGCCAAATAGGAAATTTGGGACCACTGATTTGTTCAATCCATAAAAAGGAGTGTGGCAAGGCTGCATACTATCTCCATATCTCTTCAACCTCCACACTGAACATATCATGAGATTAGATGGTCTTGATAAAATATAAATAGGTGTAGACATTGGAGGACTCAAAATAAACAATCTTCGCTTGATGAACACTAGCAAAAACTTATATGGCATCATATATACTGTATAATGAATTTCATTGTATCGACTCATGTTTATGGCATTGTTGTATAGGTATATAGCATTTATTGAATTATGTATGTGCTGTAGTAAATATGGAAATGTGAAGGATGCGTGGCATTTCTTTCATAATGGAGTATGTGTATCATTTGTATAAGTCGTATTACTTTCAGGAGTGTTCATGGTCTGTGTTATGCGTGGCATTTTTTTATTAGCTGTAGTACCTATAGCATTGTGTAAAGGCTCTAGAATGCATGACATGGTTTATATGCTCTTGTATTTATGGTATTGTTTATAGGTTGTAAAATGTATAGAAATTCTGTATAGTATGTATTGCCTTATAGGTATGCTGCTAAATGCAATGAATTTTTTATAAGATGAAGAATTCATTATATTTTGTATAGCTTGTAGTATATATGATATTGTGTATAGGTTATAGAATGTGTTTAATTGGGTATAGACTCTAGTAAATGTGATATGGTGGATAGACTGTATTACATATATGACATAGGGTTAAGACTTTACTAAGTATGGAATTGTGTATAGGCTATAGAATGTGTTTAATTGGGTATAGACTCTAGTAAATGTGATATGGTGGATAGGCTGTATTACATATATGACATAGTGTTAAGACTTTACTATGTATGAAATTGTGTATAGGCTATAGAATGTGTTTAATTAGGAATAGATTCTAGTAAATGTGATATGGTGGATAGGCTGTATTACATATATGGCATAGTGTTAAGACTTTACTATGTATGGAATAGTGTAATGGCTGTAGTATGTATATGTGACATTGTTTTTTAACTTCAGAATGCATGGACTTGGTATTGGTCGTGGTGTATACTTACAAGTGGGACAATTACTTGTACTTACTGGTGAGCCTGAATTTTGCAAGAATTGGAAGTCATTTAAGCATTTTTTTACATGGGAATATATTTGCTCTATTGTGTGTTTAAAAATTCTTTGTATTACTTTTATCTTATTATATATAGGGTGTAATAATAAAATGTCTTTTTTATATTTTGATATTCCAACTAGCATGTCGAAAAGAATCTGCACCCCTGTAAAAAAGCAAGTGGTTGACATTATATGTAACTAGCGGATGTACCCGGCTTCGCCCGTGTTTTACCCGAGTAAAGGTTTGTTTAACGAATCTCTCGATAAAGGGAACATTTTTTCCCGGTCCCTTGAAAAATACTCGAAGTTGAATAAAATCAATATTAATCGGTACCCGAGTAAAGGTCTGTCTAACGAACATTTGTTAAAACAATTCTCTATAAACTTATAAAAAGAAATAGATATATTTTGATAATTTGAAACTGATAAAGTGATCATTTTTTCCCGGTCCCCGTGTGCCGTGTCATTCTGAATTTTGTCTTTCCTAATTTTCTACATTACAAAATCATCGTTTTATCTAGTGAACATTTTTTCCCGGTCCCTTGAAAAATACTCGATAAGGTTGAATAAATTCATGGTCGTTTATGGAAGATGGACGAAGTTCCCGGAGGTCATCTTGGGCAAGCTCCCGCGAGGCTTTTTTTCTTGTCTACTTGGCATAGCTGTGTCACCAACTCTGCTCTGATTGGTCGGTGGGTACTTGGACTGTCGGCCGGCGGCCGGGCGAATCCATTCTCTCACGGGGTGGGGCAGACCCAAGGTCATCAGGAGCAGCAAACCTAAGCCTATCTCCGTCTCAATGGCTTGCGAGTTAAAGCTACAAATCTGCAAATAACTCTAAGGATATTAAAGATATTCAAGATATTATTTTTCGTAAACCTTTCCGGGGATATGCCTAATAATATCCCAAATTTTCACGGCGATTTGATGTATGGTTTTTGAATCCATAGAGGACACACACACACACACACACTCAGGCGTGCGGCCACGCTTTCGCGAGCTCCGCCGTTTTCGCCTTTTGAGTGCATGTAAAGGGCGCTTAGTCTGGCAAGTGTGATATTGGCAGAAAGCCCAGGATGTGCTGAAAAAGTGCCTGAAAGGCCCAGCATCCTGCTACCAACAGGCGAGGAATTATCGCCAAAAGACATAAACATGAAGAAAATAATTGAAATTTCTTCTGAAAATCAAAAGTATGCAAATTCGCCGGCAGGCGACTTGCATGTAAATCCGGCCGCCGCGCGTGGTGACGTCACGGCTCCGAAGACTGCTGCTACGACCAGCGCAACTCTAGCCAGCCCGGCCTCGCTCAACTGGGCCGACAGCGAGATGGCGGAGGCGGACGCTGACGAAGGCTACACCGTCGTGAAGAGAAAGAAAAGGCGCCTTGTTTCACCGTCACCTGACCACGCCGCTAAGCAGCCAAGCAGGCCTGCTGAGAAGCGCGGCTCCCAGCAGCAGAAGCGCCCTACAGGGCCGAGGTCAATGCCGCCCCAGGAAATCAAGGCGACGCGCGCCAACATCGCCGACGCCAAGGCGAGGCAGAACTCTACCAACCACGAGAACTACATCTTCGTGGAGCTGTGCCCTGACATCCCGGACTACTACTACCTCCAGGCAATAGGCAACCTGGTCGGAGGGCCAAGGAAAATAACCCAATTCAACAGGATGAACGGCCACTACGTCGTGGGCCTCGCGGGCAAGGACCTTGCGAGCCGTCTGGTGGAGGTGGGCCTGGACATCGAGGGCACCCACCTGAAGGTCTTCCCCTACCGAAAAAGGGCAGAGCGCATCATCATCGCTAATCTGCCCGGCTTTGTCGAGGACAGCGCCATCGTGGAGCCCCTGCGCAACTTCGGCACCGTGACCTCCATCGCCCCCATCATGATCAAGATGGGGGAATACACCTTCAACGACGGCCGCCGGGAGGCGTTCATCCTGCTCCGCGAGGGCGTGAGGCTGGAGTCGCTGCCCACCCGTCTGACCATTAAGTCCAAGGGAGACACCCTGTCAGCCTTCCTCTCCTTTGGCATCAAGTGTTCCAAGTGCGGCAAGCACGGCCACCGCAGAGCCAACTGCCCAGCGCTCGCCAGGCAAGGGAACGGCAGCCCCAGGCAAGCAGCGTCTCCCACCGACGCAAGGCCTCGCCCCCCTCCTCCTCCTCCTCCTCAGCAACCAAGGAAGCCGGCACCTGCGCCCGCAACACCGGCGTCCCCTGTCCAACCGGCGAAGTCTTCAACTGAGGCTCCAGTGACCCCCTCGGCACACCATCCTGCCGAACCGAGGGATCTTGCCCAGCCCGCCCCTGTCGCCCTCCCTGCTCCTCTGACTGCCCCGCGGCCCCCCGAGCCCGAGACCTTTCCGCTCGACATTGAGATGTCGGAGGAGGAGCTAACCTCAACTCCCTCCGCGTCTCCCCGGGGAAAACCCGCATTCGTCCAGCTGCAGGAGCACCTCAAGCAGTTCCCCAACCTCTCCATCGACTGGGACGGGCTGCCCGGTATAGACCGCGAGGACGCACAGCGGCTACTCACCTCTAAAGGAAAAATGGAGAAGCGAGCGCCCTCGCTGTCAAAAGCACAGGTCGCCGCCCTCGACCAGGTGGCCGAAACCATCAAGGCATCGATCCCAGACTCCAACCACACCATCCGCAAGACCCTCCAGAAGACCAAGGGGGCGATGCATAAGGGACGGCAACAATGAGCTACCGTCTCGCCAGCATCAACGCGCGAGGGCTCGCCACTCGGGGGAGGAGCCTTGCCCTTTGTCATCTCCTCAGACAACATCACGTGGACATCGCGTTTGTCCAGGAGACAAACGCCTTTCATCTGGGCAGCGGCCAAGACCTCTGCCTCGGCTACAGTGCTGTTGTGTTGGCCCATCCCGTAGCCATCTCGGGATCCGGACTCGCCTGCGTCTTCGGACCAGGCGTAGCCGTGCTACATCAACGCATCCTGTGGCCGGGCCACATCGCCTTGGCAACCATAGATGTCCGCGGCGAGGAGATGACGGCCATCGCCGTTCATCTGGCGCATGAACCCCGGGAGAGAAACCGGCAACTGGAGCTCCTGGCGGCGACAGCGGCACAGGAGGAGGAGGGAGCCTGCTGGATCATAGGCGATTTTAACATCAGGGATCGGGGCCCCTCGTCATCATCATCATCGGATGCCCTCGCCGCTCTTCTGGACCTGGCCGCGCTGGTCGACGTGGCCACCCAGTTCGACGCCGCCCACCTGCCCACCAGAGTCGCCATGCACGGCGACCAAGTCGAATCGAACCGCCTGGACCGGATCCTCGTCCCTGCTGGAGTCCTGGATCGCGCGTCCATCTACGCGACCAGCCACTACCACCTCTCGGACCACCGCCTCGTGCTGCTCCAGGTGGGCCCGCCCCACCACCGCCGTCTCCTCCCCCACCCAGCCTCGCTTGGCCGCGATGCTCCGCTCGGGCCTTGCGCTCGAACATCTGGCTGGCTACATCCGGGAGTTGGAGGAAGACACAGCGCACGACGACGACGACGGGACCTTCTGGGATAGGTGGACCTCCATCAAGGCGGGGCTGCTGGCGGAGGCCAGATCCCTGCACGACCCGCGCCAGGCTGCCAGCGACAGCTACGTCTACAGGGCGAGACGTTACATCGCGGCGCAGCTCGAGGCCTCCTCCATCCGGGCAGACTACCCATCGCTGCCGGACCTGGCACGCGCCATCCGCCTCCGTCGCCCGGTCAGCGTCATCAGGGACGAGGAGGACAACGTCATCGAGGGCCCAGAGCTTCGGCGGAGGGCGTTCGCGACCTTCCAGCCCCGCTTCGCCCGTCCCACCAGCGATCCAGCTGCGGGAGCTGCCTTCATCGCCAGCAGCGCGCCCACCACCACCACCCGCGAGCTGAGTGAGGAGGACCCGCTCCACCGGCCAGACATCAGCCCTAGCGAGATAGCCCACGCCATCGAGCACCTCCCTCGCGGAAAGGCCCCCGGCTGGGACGGCTTGCCGTGCGAGCTCCTCGTCGCCTTCAACGAGGACTTCTTCGCGGAAGCTCTGGCCCGGGTGTTCGCGGCTTCACGGCTCCGCGGTGCACTACCTCCGTCGACGCGGCGCAGCTCCATCTGCCTCGTGCCCAAGGCCCGCGGAGGTCGCGGCCTTGATGGCTACAGGCCTGTCGCGCTGCCCTCGGCCGACTACAGGGTCCTGGCCGCCATCCTTCACCGGCGCCTCAAGCCCCACCTGCGGACCCTGGTGCCGGAATGCCAAACATACGCCGTCCCCGGGAGGTCCCCGTCATGGAACATCGCCATGGTGACGGACGCCATCGAGGAGGCCACCGCCCTGGGCTCGCCGCTGGCCGTCATGGGCGTCGACCTAGAGTCCGCCTTTGACTCATTGGACCGCGGCTTCCTGGAGTCCCTGCTAACATCCCTCCGCTTCCCGCCGGCCTTCATGGCCTGGATCAACATCCTCTACGCTGGGGCGGACGCCACCATCCGGGCCGGAGGCTTTCATACAACAGCCTTCCCCCTTCTCAACGGCCTCAGGCAGGGTTGCGCCGTAAGCGCCGCACTCTTCAGCATCGCCACGGGGCCGCTGCTACGTCGCCTGGAGTTGACCCTCGGCGTGGGCAATGTCATCGCTTACGCCGACGACATCGTCCTCCTATTTCATCGCGACGGAGACTTCGAACGGGTGGCGACCGTCTTCGAAGAATACAAGCAGGCCTCCGGAGTTGGCGTGAACCTCCGGAAGAGCGCTGGCCTCTGGTGCGGCGCCTGGCGCAACCGCGGCGACTCCCCTCTCGGCGCCTCCTGGTCGACCACCTCCATCAGGGTCCTCGGGCTCGACATCGCCCCCAGGAGCACCGTCGCCCACCGGGAGCAGCATCTCCTGGCCCTCCTGGAGAATGCATGCCGCAAATGGACGCCCTTCACCCGCGGCCTCTCCCTCGTCGGGCGAGCAAGAGCGGCGAACACGCTGGTGGGCTCTGTCATCCAGCACCACCTGCATGGCTACCTACCATCACCCCCAACCATCGCCAAGCTGCAGGCCCGACTGGCGAGATTCGTCTGGGGACAGGACCACACGGCGTGGCTTCCCGCCGATGTCATGGCGAGGCCAGTTGCCATCGGAGGCCTCGGCCTCCTCGACCTCGCGACCCAGCTCCAGCTCGCCTGCCTCAAGGGGGTGCAGGTGCGCTCCGTGGGGGCAGAAATGCCTTCAGCTGGCTGGTAGAAAGCGGTGAGGCCTGGATCCACCCTCCACCGGATGGCACCCGTCTCCAGCCCCGCCGTCTCCGGCTGCTGAAGCTGTGGGAGGAGGCCTCCAACATCCTGGGCCTCAACCATCGGGCGGTCCCCACGGCTCAGCTACTGGACCTCAACATCATCGGCGGCTGCCGGTTCCTCCGCCCTCCCGACCTCCTGGCCCCTGCCCGCTGGCGCGGAGCCCGAGTCCGGGACCTTCTTGCGGAGGGCCACCTCACCGCCCGACCTACGCGCTCGGCCCTGGCTGACGCCCGCGGCCCTGGGCGCCTTCTGTCGGAGGCTGACCTCCGAGAACGCCGTGGGCTTCGGGGCGGAGTCTGCACCCTCATCTAGCTCTTTAGCTGCGGCCGTGGTGCTGCGAGGGACGGCTACGCCGTTCCTCAACGGCCTCACGACCCCGCTCGGCCCGACGGGCCCTGGATCGCCCGCGCCTCGCCGCCACGCCCATCTCAAGGTTCACCTCGAGATGGTCGCCCACCATCGGTCCACTTCCATCTAGGATCGACTGGGCCTCGCTGCGGCGCTGCGCCTACTCGGGCCACGAGGCCGACGCGGCCCTCAAGTTAGCCCTCCACGCCCTGCCCCATCCGGCCCATCCTGCCTCGGTCGGCCCCTCCTGTCCTGCCTGCGGGTCCATCGACCGCTCCCTCGGCCACCGTTACTGGTGCTGCCGTTCCATCAGGCCTCTCATCAGAGAGGCCTTCAACATCATAGGGCGGCCCCCTGACCTGCAGGCTTGGATCTTCGGCGGGTCCGGCCTTGAGGACGACGCCTTTTCCATCTTGGCGTCGGCAAAGTTGCGAATTTATCGCTACTTTGTACAGGTTGGGCTCGGAGAAGCAGTGGAAGACCCGCTCATCGCCTGGTCCAGGACCCTCCAGCGCCGAGGTTTTCTTCCTCCATCTCCCATCACCATCTTGTAAAATTTGTTTCATATATGTATATATTTTCTCTTCTCTCTTCTTATTTTCTTTTTCTCTCCCTATGATTGAAAATATGTAATATTGTCTAAGATGACAATAAATATTTTTTAATTGTCAAAAATTGTCACACACACACACACTCGAGCGTGCGGCCACGCTTTCGCGAGCTCCGCCGTTTTCGCCTCTGGAGTGTGTGTCATTGGCGCTGAAACCTGCCGAATCCGGTGTCAGAAGATAGCCCTCGATCCGCTGATAACGTGCCTGAAAGGCCCAGCACTGGATCTCAACCAGGCGAGGAGTTTTCGCCGAAAACAGAAAATATGAAGAATACAAAAGAAAATTCTTCTGAAAATCAAATAGATGCAAATCCGCCGGCAGGCGATATGCATGTAAATCTGGCCGCCGCGCGTGATGACGTCACGGCGCCAACGACTGCTGCTTCAACCAGCGCTACAACAGCCAGCCCGGCCTCGCTCAACTGGGCCGACAGCGAGATGGCGGAGGTGGACGCCAACGAAGGCTACACCGTCGTGAAGAGCAAGAAAAGGCGCCTCTCTTCAACACCTGAGCACGCCGCAAAGCAGGCAAGCAGGCCTGCTGAGAGACGCGGCCCCCAGCAGCAGAAGCGGACAACAGGGCCGAGGTCAATGCCGCCCCAGGAAATCAAGGCGACGCGCACCAACATCGCCGACGCCAGGGCGAGGCAGGCCACTACCAACCACGAGAACTACGTCTTCGTGGAGCTGTGCCCAGACATCCCGGACTACTCCTACCTCAAGGCCATGAGCACGCTACTCGGGGGGCCAAGGAGCATCACGCAGTTCCATCGAATGAACGGCCACTTCATCGTGGGTCTTGCGGACAAGAAACTTGCGAACCGTCTGGTCGCGGACGGCCTGGAAATCGAGGGTACGTCCCTCAGGGTCTTCCCCTTCCGCAAGAGGGCGGAGCGAATAGTCGTGGCCAACCTGCCCGGCTTTGTGGAGGACAGCACCATCGTGAACACCCTGGGCCAATTCGGGAAGGTCACCTCCATCGCCCCCATCCTGGTCAAAATGGGGGAGTTCACCTTCACCGACGGCCGCCGGGAGGCGTTCATCCTGCTCCGCGATGGCGTAAGGCTAGAGACGCTGCCCACCCGACTAACCATCCACTCCAAAGGAGACATCCTGTCAGCCTTCCTCTCCTTTGGAATAAAGTGCTCCAAGTGCGGCAAGCAGGGCCACCGCAGAGCAAACTGCCCAGCGCTCGCCAGGCAAGGGAACGGCAACCCCAGGCAAGCAGCGTCTCCCACCGACGCAAGGCCTCCCCCTCCTCCTCCTCCTCCTCAGCAGCCAAGGAAGCCGGCACCGGCGCCCGCAACACCGGCGTCCCCTGTCCAACCGGCGAAGACTTCAACCGAGGTTAAGGCGATCCCCTCGGCACACCAGCCTGCCGAACAGATGGATGTCACCCACCCCGCCCCTGCTGCCCACCCTGCTTCCCCGGCTGCCCCGCGGCCCCCCGAGCCTCGCATCTCTCCGCTCGACCACGAGATGTCGGTGGAGGGGCTGACCTCACCTCCATCCACGCCTGCCCGGGGAAAGGCCGCACTCGAACAGCTGCTGGAGCACCTCAAGAAGTCCCCTAACATCTCCATCGACTGGGATAAGGTGCCCGACCTAAACCGCGAGGAGGTTCAGAAGCTCCTCACCTCAGAGACCACCATGAAGAGGCGAGCGTCCACGCTGACCCGGCACAGGTCAAAGCCCTCAACAAGCTGCACGATACCATCAAGCCCTTGTGCCCAGACTCCAACTCCACAATCCGCAAGACCCTCCAAAAGACCAGGAAGGTGCTGCGTGAAGGACCGTCCCAATGAGTTACCGCGTCGCCACCATCAACGCGCGAGGGCTCGCCACTCGGAGGAGGAGCCTTGCCCTTTGTCATCTCCTCAGGCAACATCACGTGGACATCGCGTTTGTCCAGGAGACAAACGCATTTCATCTGGGCAGCGGCCAAGACCTCTGCCTCGGCTACAACGCTGTTGTGTTGGCCCATCCCGTAGCCATCTCGGGATCCGGACTCGCCTGCGTCTTCGGGCCAGGCGTAGCCGTGACACAACAGCGCGTCCTGTGGCCGGGCCACATCGCCTTGGCAACCATAGATGTCCACGGCGAGGAGATGACGGCCATCGTCGTTCATCTGGCGCATGAACCCCGGGAGAGAAACCGGCAACTGGAGCTCCTGGCGGCGACAGCGGCACAGGAGGAGGAGGGGGCCTGCTGGATCATCGGCGATTTTAACATCAGGGATCGGGGCCCCTCGTCATCATCATCATCGGATGCCCTCGCCGCTCTTCTGGACCTGGCCGCGCTGGTCGACGTGGCCACCCAGTTCGACGCCGCCCACCTGCCCACCAGAGTCGCCATGCACGGCGACCAAGTCGAATCGAACCGCCTGGACCGGATCCTCGTCCCTGCTGGAGTCCTGGATCGCGTGTCCATCTACGCGACCAGCCACTACCACCTCTCGGACCACCGCCTCGTGCTGCTCCAGGTGGGCCCGCCCACCACCGCCGTCTCCTCCCCCACCCAGCCTCGCTTGGCCGCGATGCTCCGCTCGGGCCTTGCTCTCGAACATCTGGCTGGCTACATCCGGGAGTTGGAGGAAGACGCAGCGCACGATGACGACGACGGGACCTTCTGGGATAGGTGGACCTCCATCAAGGCGGGGCTGCTGGCGGAGGCCAGATCCCTGCACGACCCACGCCACGCTGCCAGCGACAGCTACGTCTACAGGGCGAGACGTTACATCGCGGCGCAGCTCGAGGCCTCCTCCATCCGGGCCGACTACCCATCGCTGCCGGACCTGGCACGCGCCATCCGCCTCCGACGCCCGGTCAGCGTCATCAGGGACGACGAAGATAACGTCATCGAGGGCCCCGAGCTTCGGCGGAGGGCGTTCGCGACCTTCCGGCCCCGCTTCGCCCGTCCCACCACCGATCCAGCTGCTGGAGCTGCCTTCATCGCCAGCAGCGCGCCCACCACCACCTGCGAGCTGAGTGAGGAGGACCCGCTCCACCGGCCGGACATCAGCCCCAGCGAGATCGCCAACGCCATCGAGCACCTCCCTCGCGGAAAGGCCCCCGGCTGGGACGGCTTGCCGTGCGAACTCCTCGTCGCCTTCAACGAGGACTTCTTCGCGGAAGCTCTGGCCCGGGTGTTCGCGGCTTCACGGCTCCGCGGTGCCCTACCTCCGTCGACGCGGCGCAGCTCCATCTGCCTCGTGCCCAAGGCCCGCGGAGGTCGCGGCCTTGATGGCTACAGGCCTGTCGCGCTGCCCTCGGCCGACTACAGGGTCCTGGCCGCCATCCTTCACCGGCGCCTCAAGCCCCACCTGCGGACCCTTGTGCCGGAATGCCAGACGTACGCCGTCCCCGGGAGGTCCCCGTCCTGGAACATCGCTAAGGTGACGGATGCTGTTGAGGAGGCAACCGCCATGGGCTCGCCGCTGGCCGTCATGGGCATCGACTTGGAGTCCGCCTTCGATTCCCTGGACCGCGGCTTCCTGGAGTCCCTGATGACGTCCCTCCGCCTCCCGCCGGCCTTCATGGGCTGGATCAACATCTTGTACGCCGGGGCGGACGCAACGATCCGGGCTGGAGGCTTTCACACCACCGCCTTCCCCCTCCTCAACGGCCTAAGGCAGGGCTGCGCCGTGAGTGCCGCTCTCTTTAGTATCGCTACGGGGCCGCTGCTACGTCGCCTGGAGTTGACCCTCGGCGTGGGCAACGTCATCGCCTACGCCGACGACATCGTCCTCCTTTTCCATCGCGACGAAGAATTCGAGCGGGTGGCGACCGTCCTCGAAGACTTCAAGCGGGCCTCCGGTATCGCCGTCAACCTCGGGAAGAGCGCGGGCCTTTGGTGCGGAGCCTGGCGCAACCGCGGCGACTCCCCTCTCGGCGCCTCCTGGTCGACCACCTCCATCAGGGTCCTCGGGCTCGACATCGCCCCCAGGAGCTCCGTAGCCCATCAGGAGCAGCATCTTCTCGCCCTTCTGGAGTCCGCCTGCCGCAGATGGATGCCCTTCACCCGCGGCCTATCCCTCGTCGGACGATCTAGAGCGGCGAACTCGCTGGTGAGCTCCACCATCCAGCATCACCTGCACGGGTACCTGCCATCACCCCGACCATCGCCAAACTGCAGGCCAGACTAGCCAGGTTCGTCTGGGGGCCCGAGCATACGGCGTGGCTTCCCGCCGCCGGCATGGCGAGGCCTGTAGCCATCGGAGGCCTCGGCCTCCTCGACCTGGCAACCCAACTCCAGCTCGCCTGCCTCAAGGGGGTGCAGGTCGCGCTCCGCGGAGGCAGAAATGCCTTCAGCTGGCTGGTAGAAAGCGGTGAGGCCTGGATTCACCCTCCACCGGACGGCACCCGTCTCCAGCCCCGCCGTCTACGGCTGCTGAAGCTCTGGGAGGAGGCCTCCAACATCCTGAGCCTCAACCACCGGGCGCTCCCCACGGCTCAACTGCTGGACCTCCCCATCATCGGCGGCTGCCGGTTCCTCCGCCCTCCCGACCTCCTGGCCCCCGCCCGCTGGCGTGGAGCCCGAGTCCGGGACCTTCTCGCGGAGGGCCACCTCATCGCCCGCCCTACGCGCTCCGTCCTGGCTGACGCCGCGACCCTGGGCGCCTTCTGTAGGAGGCTGACCTCCGAGAACGCCGTGGGCTTCGGGGCGGAGTCTGCACCCTCATCTAGCTCTTTAGCTGCGGCCGTGGTGCTGCGATGGACGGCTACGCCGTTCCTCAACGGCCTCACGACCCGCTCGGCCCGACGGGCCCTGGATCGCCCGCGCCTCGCCGCCACGCCCATCTCAAGGTTTACCTCGAGATGGTCGCCCACCATCGGTCCACCACCATCCAGGATCGACTGGGCCTCGCTGCGGCGCTGCGCCCACTCGGGCCACGAGGCTGACGCGGCCCTCAAGTTGGCCCTCCACGCCCTGCCCCATCCGGCCCATCCTGCCTCGGTCGGCCCCTCCTGTCCTGCCTGCGGGTCCATCGACCGCTCCCTCGGCCACCGTTACTGGTGCTGCCGTTCCATCAGGCCTCTCATCAGAGAGGCCTTCAACATCATAGGGCGGCCCCCTGACCTGCAGGCTTGGATCTTCGGCGGGTCCGGCCTTGAGGACGACGCCCTTTCCATCTTGGCGTCGGCAAAGTTGCGTATTTATCGCTACTTTGTACAGGTTGGGCTCGGAGAAGCAGTGGAAGACCCGCTCATCGCCTGGTCCAGGACCCTCCAGCGCCGAGGTTTTCTTCCTCCATCTCCCATCACCATCTTGTAAAATATGTTTCATATATGTATATATTTTCTCTTCTCATCTCATCTTCTTTTTTCTTTTTCTCTCCCTATGATTGAAAATGTATAATATTGTCTAAGATGACAATAAATATTTTTTAATTGTCAAAATTGTCACACACACACACACACACAGACAGACATTCAATTTTATATATATAGATTTGTTTACCGCGACATTGAGTTTGGATTTGCTAGTCGTTTGCCATACCTTCTAGAGGTTTAAAACATTTTTGGTCGCTCAAGCCGGATTTAGAAAAGGGATAAAGTCAATATGATTTCGGTAATCTGAAAGAAAGAAGGTATTTGATAATTGGGTCTCTGTGGTGGAGATACTGGATTCTTTTGGAGAATTTGGGCAAAAAGAACTCGACCTCAAATGCCATGACTAGACTCATACAAAAAACTTAAGGAAATGCAAAGTTTTTTTTTTTTTTGAAGGAGAAAGAGGCTATTTTGTTCATGCATGGTTATCTCGTGTGTCATTTTAATAATGGTCACTGGGTATCAAATATCTCTCAGAGTAATTTTCTGAATCCCGATATACATGCTAAAAGGTACCACTTCCGTTTTGTCCATGAGTGTATATGGGTCACGGGTATAATTCTAAAATAGTGAAAATAATATCGTATGAAAAGTTTATCGTCAAATATTTCACAAAGTGACTCGAGTAAGTATCCGTGGCAGAAGTTATTTTCTCTAAGAATAATAGACATAGGTGTAAAATGTTTGAAAATGTAAATTCAACCCTTTTAGGATATTGAAAATAGTTATATAACCATGTACTAATACTATTTGTTTTACTGTAGTAATACTAATACTGTTTTCGCACAGCTTCGCCGAGATAGCTTCTAGCGCCGCCGAAGCCACTGCCTCGGGACCGAGTGCTGACAGCGGAGAGGCTATGGACACCTTACCCGCTACGCAGTAAGTTACTTCCTAACCCAAACACCTTCGTTAACACTTGATATTGACAATTCCGCTCCTTCAAAACATTGTATTTAAACAACCATTTTCAAAGTAACATTTTCCTATAAATCACACACGGATCAACCTATACATGTCCAGGTTCTTACGCTCATTAGAATCATTTTTTAAAAATTCATTTGTCTATATTTTATGATACTAAGGAAGGGGTCGGCAACCTTTTAAGTCGGAAGAGTCAAAATTACGATTTACAAAATTTCAAAGCTTTTGAAGATCCACAAAATGTTTTCTTGTCAACAATAAACAGTACTCGCATAAACAAAGTTGTAATTTATGCGAGTACTACCCGCAGCTTCACATCTAAAGAGTTGCATACCTCTGTACTAGGGTAAAATAGGAGCATTCTCTTCTATATGAATATGAATTTCTTAAATAAGATATACAAGGATTATCTCATAAATATCTGGTCCAGACAGCAAATATATACGCAAAATGTGAATATTTTATTATTTATTTTTCAAATTATTGTTCTCTTGAAAACTTTTACACTTTCAACCGACCTTCTATAATGCTTCCATCACTTTTTTTATGGATGGCTTCATCTTGGCCCCGCAAGAATTCCACAACGGTAACAATCACATAATTAACATATTCAAATTTCTTTACTTCCAAATATTTTAGAAGTCCATATAACTAACAGTCACTAGGATCTAGGTCGGGAGAATAAGAAGAATGGTTGGTGATTTTCTCCTGCGTTCGTCAATTGAAGTGGTCAAAATAGCCGAAGAAAGAACGAGTGCATTGTCCTGATGGTAGAGCAAATCTTTTGATAGTTTCCATTTTCTTCAACCTTTTCTTTTTATTCATATACTTCTCTCTTATTAGGAAAATACAATAAGCAGATTTATGAATTTACCCCTTTCCAAGAAATAAAGCATGATTATTTATTTGCAATTCTCCCAAAAAAGTGACTTCATGATTTTTGTAAATTGAATTATTTGGGAATTGGTAAGTTAGGTGCTTTCAATGTTGCTTCGAGCTTTTGTTTCTTGGTCAAAGTGCTAAACCCATGTTTCATCCACAATTAAATATATCTGAAAAATGACCCATATCGTGGTTAAAAGTTCGTAACCTTCCTTGCTTGATATAATCAGCTGCGCTTTTTGCTTAGGAGTTAAGCTTCTTGGTATCATACCTTGCAGTTACTTTGTTTCTTATACGTATAATTATTCTATAAAATCAATCAAATCGATCGTTTATTGATTTGATAACTTTGAGAGAAAACGGTCTAATCGTTATTATATCCTTTCTTATAGACTTAATATATGGATATTTCAATATTTTCTTTAGTTTTCGTCGCTAGTAGACTTCTTTGATGATCTGCATATTGGCATGAAATACTTTCACTTTTAAATTCCAAACACCATAAATTTTTAAACTGTGGAATAATATATATACTACTTTCATCCATAAATGTTACAAAATATCATTGCGCATTTTAACCGGTATTGTATCTTTGAAATTTAAATATTTTATCACAGCACATATGTAAGTCGTGCCGATCCATTTTACCAGAAGGACGTAACTTGTAATATGAAATATTACTTCTTTTTGAATGTTGGTTTAATGAATTTCTATAGTCCTTTTGTGATGGTAATAATAACTAATTGTGTTCTCTTATCGTATAGTCAAAATGTGAAAATATTATATATAAAATATTTATATATAGAATTATTAGATTATATATATATATATATATATATATATATATGAGATAACCCTTGTAAACTATTATCTTAAAGATGAAGGTTGCCTGGCCTACATTCATGGTTCTTAAAACAACAGACACTTCGGTCAGAATATTTTTTATTTTATCGAAGTTCCAAAAATTCCTTTGTCCTCGTCAGGGAAAAATAAAAATAACACTTTATGGAAAGGCGCTAAAATTTTGTCCAAAATTATATTAAATCTAAATTTTATTTATCCAATTTTTATTTATATTTTTCTCTGAAAATACACACAAAGCAACATACAGAGAGAGAGAGAGTAACCTTAAATATTTTGAACGACATTTTTCACTGTGTGAAAAGGTAGATCCCACACAAGTGTCCTCCGTCTGACCATGCTAAGTTCTCTCTGGCGTCTGTAGATCACAGGCTGGAGTCGGCGTCAACTGGAGCCCCATGGATCGTCACTTCAACAACAGACAGCCCGAACCTCCTGGGGCTGACGGCACTAACTACATGTGAGCTTTCTGCTGGCAAGCTTATAGGTTCCTTTAATCTTCTGAAATATTTCAGCTTTTGATGCTGAATAAATTCAGTATTGTTTTTTTAGACCTTAATTTTGAAAGATATCTCATATTAGTTAGAAATTTACATTTTTATTTATATGAGGTTATATATATATCACTTATTCCCCCAGTACCTTTCTATGGAACGGCCCATTGGAATCCCTGTGGTTAGTTAGCTACCGTTATATTATAAATATTATACAACATGTCATTTGACTTGGAGCTTATGAGGTGCCAGAACCCCCTTTGTTTACTTGCACTTACTGTCTGAGTTGGACTTGTGTCATAAGGGCATAGACATTATATTAGGAGGAAAGTGTTGAATGTGGGTTTCGGCCCCGGGTCCTGGTTGTCTACAATTTTGGTCACCAGGCCACTACTGGTTCGACACCTAACCACAACCTTTCTACCACCAGGCCGCCAACTGTCCATCACTAGGCCATCAACAATCTACCACCAGGCCACAACAAGTTCACCACCAGTCCACCACCAGGCGATCATTGATCCACCACTTGACTCCCACCTGGACAACACCTGTCCACGACCAAGAAACCACGAGTTAATCACCAGAGTGCCATTGGTTTACCTTCTAGACCACCACTGTTCCACAATCCGGCTACCACCAGGCCACTACTGGTCCACTGCTAGACCACCACTGTTCCACAACCCGGCCACCACCAGGCCACTACTGGTTCACTGCTAGGCCACTACTGGCCCACTGCTAGGCCACTACTGGTATACTGCTGGCCACCATTGGCCCATTGCTAGACCACCACTGTTCCAAACCCGACCACCACCAGCCCACTACTGGTCCACTTCTAGACCGCCACTGTTCCACAACTCAGCCACCACCAGGCCACTACTGGTCCACTGCTAGGTCACTATTGGCCCATTGCTAGACCACCACTGTTCCACAACCCGGCTACCACCAGGCCACTACTGGTCCACTGCTAGGCCACTACTGGTCTACTGCTAGGCCACTACTGGTCTACTGCTAGGTCACTATTGGCCCATTGCTAGACCACCACTGTTCCACAACCCGGCTACCACCAGGCCACTACTGGTCCACTGCTAGGCCACTACTGGTCTACTGCTAGGCCACTACTGGTCTACTGCTAGGCTCCCACCTGGACAACACCTGTCCACGACCAAGAAACCACGAGTTAATCACCAGAGTGCCACTGGTTTACCTTCTAGACCACCACTGTTCCACAATCCGGCTACCACCAGGCCACTACTGGTCCACTGCTAGACCACCACTGTTCCACAACCCGGCCACCACCAGGCCACTACTGGTTCACTGCTAGGCCACTACTGGCCCACTGCTAGGCCACTACTGGTATACTGCTGGCCACCATTGGCCCATTGCTAGACCACCACTGTTCCAAACCCAGCCACCACCAGCCCACTACTGGTCCACTTCTAGACCACCACTGTTCCACAACTCAGCCACCACCAGGCCACTACTGGTCCACTGCTAGGTCACTATTGGCCCATTGCTAGACCACCACTGTTCCACAACCCGGCTACCACCAGGCCACTACTGGTCCACTGCTAGGCCACTACTGGTCCACTTCTAGACCACCACTGTTCCACAACCCGGCTACCACCAGGCCACTACTGGTCCACTGCTAGGCCACTACTGGTCTACTGCTAGGCCACTACTGGTCCACTGCTAGGCCACTACAGGTCCACTTCTAGACTACCACTGTTCCACAACCCGGCTACCACCAGGCCACTACTGGTCCACTGCTAGGCCACTACTGGTCTACTGCTAGGCCACTACTGGGCTACTGCTAGGCCACCATTGGCCCATTGCTAGACCACCACTGTTCCACAACCCGGCCACCACCAGGCCACTACTGGTCCACTGCTAGACCACCACTGTCCCACAACCCCGACAACCACCAGGCCACTACTGGTTCACTGCTAGGGCACTACTGGTCCATTGCTAGACCGGCACTGTTCCACAACTCAGCCACCACCAGGCCACTACTGGTCCACTGCTAGGCTCCTACTATTTCCCAACATGATCACCACCATGTCATCACTGGTCCACCTCCAGGCCACCCCCGGTCCACCACCCAGCCTCCACTGTTCCTCCACCCAGCCTCCACTCAGGGTCAGCTAGAGCCAAATTAAAAATCTAATCATAACTATTGTGCTCTAAATCATGAATTAAATAAATCACCCAGCCTCCACTCTTCCTCCACCAAGCCTTGCCGGTCCACCTCCAGGCCACCACCGGGCAACCAACCCATGACAAAAGTTATGGTCATTGAAATCATTTGTTTTCATTTTTGAATAAAATATAAAGCTCCTGTGTGTCCTTTCTTTTCATTTTATTAATTAAAATATTTTATTTAACTTGCCCTTCAATGGCTGTCTGTATACATGTGATCAATTTTTATATACTTACAGAGCAGCTAGAAGTCTGAAATTTTGTAGACTTTTTCAAACCTAAAGGCTATGCAAGTTTACCAAATATCAGACTTCTGGGTGGTCTAGGTGGTCGGGAATGAACTATTTTGTATATTTCTTTTCATACACAAACATATGAAGTCTGGTATTCTATAGCCTAATTCAATCCTAATAACATTGCAAGTGTACAGAATTTCAGACTTCTAATGGCCGTGGTGGTCGGGAATACTGTAGAGAATAAAATTTGTTAATTTCTTATCAAACGAAAAAAAAAAAAAGAATAGGCACAGCCATTTCTCTTACGTAATAGGCGGCCGGCGTTCCTTAAAAATGTGGTCGGGAAAGGACTCTCTCTCTTCTCTCTCTCTCTCTCTCTCTCTCTCTCTCTCTCTCTCCTCTCTCTCTCTCTCGGCCGTGCGGCCACGCAGTGCGCGAGCTCCGCGTTCTTCGGCGATGGAGGGCGAGAAGATGGAGATAAGTAATGTGTTTTCCGTATTGGCGGATGGCCAGTACGAAGGGGAGCATGATGGTGTTGTTTCCGGCGATAAATCTCCAGCGAATGCCGAGATTTTGGCGGAAATTACTTCTAAGAAGAATTCTACAAATTCTGAAACATTAGAAAATTATGCAAAACTGCCCGTGACAAGCGGCGGAAATGCAAATTTCCCTCAATCAAGCCGGAATTGGGCCGACATCGTCGAAAACGATGAAAATTTTGAACAACCCAAAAAGAGAAAGCGTCTGCTTCCTTCGGAAAGGGCGAGTCAGTCTCTGCCTGGTCCATCTCGACAGACGAAAACCACCCGGGACAGCACTACGCCGCGCCAGCCATCGTGCCTAGGAACACCATCGAGCAAATAAAGGTCTCGAGGCAAATGCTGGCTCAGTGTCGGAGCAAAGCAGCTGCCGGAACCTATGACCAGATGACCTATCTGGAGTTCTCCCCGGAGTTCACCCAAGTAGACTACATCAAGGCTCTGGAGAATAAACTGGGGAAAGGCTGCGTTGTACAGATAGGAAAAGCTTCCGGACAGATCCTAGTTGGCTTCGAGCGGCCTGATATGGCGGAGACGATCATAGAGGATGGTCTGATGATTAAGGGAGCCCTCCTTAAAGCCCTTCCCTACCAAAAGAAGGCAGAAAAAATCACCATCAGCGGTCTCCCATTTGTAATCGAGGACGCCGATATCATCAGGACTCTGAGGCCTTACTGTCAGGTAGTCTCCATCGCCCCTACCGTGAATTCTTCCGGCGGCTACACCTGGCTTGACCTAAAAAAAACTGCGTTCATTCTCATGAACAATGGAAAAAAAATCACAGATCTTCCTAAAAAGATCATTGTGACTGCCAAGGGCGGCTCTGCACTGGCCTACTTGGAGTACGGCTTCCGTTGCTCCAAGTGCTACAGAATGGGACACAAAAGAATGAACTGTCCCCGGATCATCCGGGAGACAAGCACCACCCAACCCTTGAGCCAGACGAGCAGTGTGAAAACCACGGCGCCTGCTCCTAACACCACAGCAGCTGCTTCGCCACCTGCAACATTCTCCCATCCTGCGCCAGTGGCTGCCCCGGCACAGACATCCTCCGCGCCACCTGCTCAAGAGGATATAGCTCTCGAGACTGAGCCCACCACCAGGACCCCGGAAACCTCCACCCAGACAGACCTCAACATCAACAGAGTCGAGAACTCTAGCCATCACAAGATCAAGATCCTTGTCTCCCAAGGCCGGGTCTACGGCTCAACTACAGCTTGACACCCTCCTCGAGCGCCTCCCAGGATCATTCTTTGGAGAGGTTACACTCTTAGGCTTGAAGGAAGAGGAAGTGAAACAGGCCATCGTCTCCCTTCCTCATCTAAGGCTGCTCCTGGAAAAGCTCAGCGTAGAACAAAGTCTGGGGCTGCACACCTTCAATGAAAAGTTGATAAAGGGACTTGGAGGCTCCAAGTCAGCCCTTTACAAGCGGCTATCTGACATCAGAACAAAGACAAGAAGCGCGCAAGAGCTTCCGCCTTGCGTGCCTTAATGTGCGCGGCATTGCCGCTCGACACAGGAGCATTGAATTGTGCTGTTTCCTGAAACAGCACGCAGTTGACATCGCTTTCATTCAAGAAACCAATGTCACCACCCTGGACAGCGTTGAGGACCTCTGCTTGGGATACAGAGCAGCAGTTGTTCCAGCTTCTGGCGCCAGAGGATCCGGCCTCGCCTGCATCTTCTCTTCCGGCGTCCAGGTCATCGGACAACAGGTCCTGTCCCCTGGCAAGATCGCCGCCTTTGACGTTACCATCCGGGGATCAAAGGCGACATTTGTCAACTGCCACCCTCTCATGCTCCTGATGAGCGGCTACAGCAGCTACAGGTTATCGCAGCTTCTGCTGTCAATGAAGACGCGTGGGTCCTTGGGGACCTCAATATCTCCGAGGAGTCTGCGAGCGACATTGCGTCCGGTACCGTCGAAGCCCTTGGGGAGCTCATGGACCGGGCCAACCTCGTAGACGCCGCAGCTATCTTCGACGCCACGCACCTACCAACAAGGATCTCCAGTTGCGGAAGCCGGGTGGATGCGAGCAGATTGGATCGAGTGCTTATACCATCAAGCTTCTCCAACCGCGTCACCCGATACTGGAGCCTATACTACAAGAACTCCGACCACCGTGCGGTCCTCCTCCAAACCGGCGAGGCCTCAGAACCTCGACCACCGTGCATTGCTAGCATGCTCCGATCGAGGCTAGTCGTTGGGACAGTAGAAACGCTTCTTGACGAGGCCTTGGGAAACATCGAGGACATGCGGAATGCGGAAATCTGGAGGAGGTGGGGACACATTAAGGCGCATCTGGCCTCCGCCATCAAGTCACTCCACACGACCTGCGCAATAACGACGACGACTACATCTCGAGGGCGAGAAAATATGTTCAAGCCAAGCTCGAAGATGTCTCCATCTACTCGGACTATCCCTCCCTGCCGGACCTCGGGCGCGCCTTTCGTCTTCGTCGCAGGGGAACGTCGTCGAATACTTTCTACGACAGCGCAGGTCGAATGATTACGGGACCAGCGGTGAGAGAACTGGCTTTCGTCAACCTGAAAGAGCGCTTTTCCCATCCTTCGTGCTCACCGGAGGACATCGATGGCTTCCTGCGGGGTTTTACTCTAAGGGTCACCATTGAGGAAAGCGATCCACTCCACGGCTATGGGATCGGCGAGGAAGAGATCGTTGCTGCCATCGGTCGTCTGCCAACTGGGAAAGCGGCCGGGTGGGATGACTTGCCCTGCGAGCTCTTCAGGGGTTTTGAGGATTACTTCGCGAGTGCACTCCGTCGGGTCTTCGAGGCGTCCCAGCTCTGCGGGGCTCTGCCCACTTCCATGCGGCGCAGCGAAATGTCCCTGATAGAAAAACCGCACGGTGGTCCGGGCCTAGCCGGACTTCGACCCCTCTCCTTGCCAACGACGGACTACAGAGTCCTCAGCGGGGTCCTCTACTGGCGACTGCGACCCCATCTCCGAGACATCGTACCTGAATGCCAGAGCTACGCCGTTCCAGGTAGAACACCAGCCTGGAACATAGCCCGCGTAGCTGATGAAGTTGCCACTGCCTGCAGAGATGAAGCCCCACTGGCAGTCGTCGCCATCGACTTGGAGTCAGCGTTTGACACGCTGGACAGAGGCTTCCTGGTGTCCACTCTTCTCTCCGTCGGTCTGCCGCCAGTCTTCGTGGGGTGGGTTCTTCTGCTCTACGCTGGGGCCGAGGCTGCGGCGAGGATTGAGGGGATTGGGAGAACTCCTCTGTTCCACATGCTCAACGGAGTGAGGCAGGGATGCGCTGCCAGCGCAGCGTTCTTTACCATCTCCACCGGGCCCCTCCTGCTACGCCTGGAACAGCTACTTGGCCGGGATAATGTCCTGGCGTACGCCGACGACATCGTCCTGCTTATCCGCGAGGATGGGCAGCTGGAGGTCGTCAGGAAGATCTTCGAGGACTTCAGGCGTGCGTCAGGAATAAGAGTCAACTTCGGTAAGAGCCAGGGTCTCTGGTGCGGGAGATGGAGGAACCGCACTGACTCCCCGTCGGCAATCTCCTGGAACAGGGAGAAAATCAATATTCTAGGGACCTTAGTGACTCCTGGAATGGGAACTTCGGCTCAAGATCAACACCTGCAAGAGTTGCTGGAGCGAGCCATTGCTAGGTGGTCCCCCTTTGTCCGCGGTCTCTCACTTGCTGGTCGAGCAAAAGCGGCCAATAGCCTGGTGCTCTCGGCCATCTACTATCATCTCCAGGCCTACCTTCCCAGCGAGACCACCATCGGAAGACTGCAGGCAAGATTGGCTCGATTCGTGTGGGGGCACGATCGAACCTCATGGCTTCCCAGTAGCATCCTGGCGCGGCCGATCTCTGTGGGAGGCATGGGATTTCTCGACGTGGGCACTCAGCTCCGGCTGTCGTGCCTTAAGGGTGTCCAGGCAGCACTGCGTGGAGGCCGTAACGCTCACTCTTGGCTCGCTGAGAGCGGGATGTGGCTGACTCCTGCGTCCACTCCTGGCATCTGGCTTCCCCCGCGGCGTCGTCGGAGTCTTCACCTCTTCGAGTCTGCCGCGGAGATCCTAGATCTAAACCACCGGATCTTACAACCTGCACTTCTCCGGGCTCTTCGGGTCGTGGGCGACTGCCGTTTCCTGCGGCCTCCTGAGCTCCAGGCTCCTACAAGATGGCTGGGCTGGCGCATCGGAGAACTGACCGGGCCTGCTCCAAACATCACCATCGCTACGCGTGGCGCCCTCACGGACGTCGCTGCTCTGGGGAGCTTCTGCACACGCCTGATAACCCAGAATGCCCGGGGACGTTATCGCGTCGACAGCCTGGCGGACGCAATCGTGGTGCGCGGGACGACCACCGCCTTCCAGCGCCTAACCACCCGCACAGCCCGCCGTTTGCTTGAGCGTCCGCGCTTGGCTGCGCTGGCCATTACCCAGCTGTTCGGACGGTGGTTCCCCCACGTCAGCATCCCCATCTCCATCAGCTGGTCTTCCCTCCGGCGTTGCGCCTTCTCGGGGCACAATGCTGACGTTGCCGTGCGGCTGGCCCTGCACGCCCTTCCCCATCCAGCACATCCGGCTTCAGCCCGGGAGTCCTGCATCGCCTGTGGGTCCGGAGACCTGTCACTGGCCCACCGCTACTGGTCCTGTAGTCGGATCAGGCCTGTCATCCTGGAGGCCTTCACCATCCTCCAACGGCCTCCTGACCTGCAAAGTTGGATCTTCGGACATGACCTGGAGGACGACGCCCTGGCCATCATGGCGTCCGCCAAGACCCGCATCTACAAGCACTTCCTGGGCCTGGAGATGCGGGGAGTCCAAGAAGACCCCCTCCTTGTCTGGAGGAGAACCTTGTCAAGGTGGTGGAGCCTCCCCAGCTCCTAAAATCATTGTAAATTCCCATTATTTATTCATTACTTTTATCATAATCATTTTGTAAAAATTGACTAGACGTCAATAAAAGTGTTTCAATTGTCAATTGTCTCTCTCTCTCTCTTTCTCTCTCTCTAATTTCTATATTTACTTTTAAATATTGAGATATTAAAAAACGAAATAAAAAAAATAAAAGATAAAAAGATCAGGTGTTGAAATCAATAATAAAAATGGCATATCCTGACCAGGAGCACATGTGCTTTACAGAAGGCAGAACGCCATCTGGTGGAACAGAAATCAACTAAACATTGATTTAACCTGTTCCCTGATATTTGGCCAACCCATATATATATAAATATATATTGAGATATATATATTTAAATATATTTTCAAACCACACATTTAAGTTTGAAATTTTTAACACTGAACTAATATCCAATTAAGACAACGCAAATTTATTTTTTTATTTCTAAGTGGCCATAATGATCTACAAGTAAAGATATACTTGTATATAGAATAGAGACTATAGATTAGAATTTATATATAAATTAAAAGAAGGAAATAGGCGCAGCCATTTGTGACGTAGTAAGCGGCCGGCATGCCAAAAAAAATCTATAGTATGAAACATAATATAAAGATAAAAAAAAATACTATTTACGTGTATATTTTATTCTAAACTCTTCAGTCATCGTGCCAGACTAGAGAGCACAACCTCAATTCCAAACAGAGATTACTAAAATTAAAATCCAAATCTACAGGCAAAGTATTTTATAATTCTCTTAAATTGTCCATTATTTTTCTCTATAAATTAAAAGGGTTTACGATGGCTTCAAAGAATAGAGAGACTATATACACAAAGCAAAGCTTCTTCATCATCAAATAGAACTACCCGGTTTTGGCCGGGATTTTTTCAAGTGAAAGTTTATCTATACAATATTGATAATTATGAAAATTTTAGCGTATCTCACATTTTCAGTTTTCATCATTTAAATATAAGGTGTGTGAAATTTTTTTATTTTATAAAGAAAAAGTACCGTTAAAAAAATTGCTAAAATTTTCAGTGTTAAATAACGCAAAGTTGTAGATGATGATATTGTAGGATCATTAATCACCACAAACACGGTTAGCCACTAAACTTGTTTTTATTTCAAAAAGTCTTTCGACTTATTTAGGCATACAATTTTAGTCAAATGGTATTCTAGCAAAAAAAGAAATATAAAATAATTTAAGAACGAAAAATTAAATATTTACATTTAAAAAATGTAACTTTTATAACACACAAAGTTTAACACAGCGCCATCTAGGTGTGGCAATTGGAATTATTTAACCCTACAATATTATTTAATATTATATAAGCCAAAAATATACCTCAATATCATCAGTAGTAATATAGTAGTAGGGAGATATAATTCATAAATCATTAATATAATAACATTTTAAAATGGAAAAATAGAATTCAAGTAAAGAATTTCTTTTAATTTTTACCTGAATTATATTTTTTCCTTTTCAAATTGTTGTGTATTTGCATACTTGGGATATTTGCAGAAATGCAAATATCCTCTTTGCATACTCGATTCTGACTGAATGTATAAATAGCGCTACAAGTTGTTAGCAGTCAGTCCGTAGTGTAGCAGTTTGCGTACTAATAAATTCTAAGAGAATGTAGTTGCCTGGTATTGAGCAACCCACACAGAGGCACCACAACAAGTTGGCGACGAGGATCACTGGAGGAACTACGGGAGCGACTACAGGACTCTACAGGATCGACTACGAGAATCGCTGAGAGAACTGGGGAAGCTCTGGCAAATTACGAGGTTGCTTGAAGTGCACAGCTGAAGAACACTTAAGAGGCCTGAAGAAAAGAATAAAAAAAAAACGGACATCGATCGACTGACATATCTTGGGGTATTCAAATTAACTGCCTTAGTGGCTTGAAAAAAATGGCGATTAGTCAAACTGTGCCTTTCAGAGTCTACGATCCAAAGGAAGACGATTTTGAAATCTTTATACAAAGATTCAATGCTGCGTGCACTGCAAATGAAACTAGTGAACACAAGAAAGTTGTGATTTTGCTGTCTCTATTGGACTCGGGATACTTAAACTGGGTAACGACCTATTCTTTCCTGAAAAGATGGAGGCACAGACGTATGAACTAATCGTAAAAAAAATAGGCAACATTTAGAGCCTAAGAAGAAAATACCTCAAAGGTGCTTTTTCTTGAAACGAACACAGAGGGAAAACGAAACTGTTTCCGAATATCTGAGAGAGTTGAAGCACCTGGCCTCTAACTGTGCTTTTGGGGAGATGCTTGAAGTGATGCTACGAGATAGATTTGTAGCGGGCTCAACATCAGAATCCCTTCAAAAGAGGCTCTTGCAAGAGGATGATGAAGTGAAATTGGAAAGGGTATTTGCCCTGGCAGTCTCATACGAGTTGGCAGAGAAAGATGCCAAAGAGCTGCATGAAAGAGAAGTAGCGAGAGTAACCTCACATATTGAGAGGAGCAGAAATTCGAAGTGCTCTCCTACGAAGGAAAATTTCACGACTGCGACCAAAGAAAGGACTTGCTACCGGTGCGGCATGAAAAATTCGCACCTAGCGCCAGCATGTCCGCATAAGTTTAAAACTTGCTCTAAATGCAAAAGAATTGGTCATTTAAGTAGAGTATGCAAGGCCAGAGGAAATACACAGAAAAGTGGCTGTGTGCAACAGCAGAATATCTTTTCCCTTAGGGGTGGAACTGAAGTTGAGATTGCCCTTACAGTGGACGGCAAGATATTGAATGGCATTGTGGATACTGGAAGCCCTGTAACTTTGATGCCGAAAAGCATTTTTGAGAAGTTATGGAGGGCGAAACCATTGATTCCAACAGCAATAAATCTGATATCCTTTCGCAATAATCCTATAAAGGTTGTAGGAGAAAGAAAGGTTTTTGTTAAGGAAGCCAATATGTCACTTAGATTGATAGTGGTGGATGAAAGTATCCCAGAAATTTTACTAGGAAGGGAATGGCTGAAATTTTTGAATATAAATTACAGTAAATTATTAAATGTAAATAAAATTTCGGAATCTTGCATTGTCTCATTAATTAAAAGTTATGCAAATCTGTTTAAAGATGAACTGGGCTGCTTAAAAGATGTCAAATTGGACATAAGGAGGTAGCGCCAGTGTTTTGCAAAGCTCGGAGTTTGCCCTATTCTTTGAAAAAGAAAGTGGAGGATGAACTGGAGTGTATGGTTGAAAGAGGAATTTTGGAACCTATTGTTCACGCTAGTTGGGCAGCGCCAATTGTGCCAGTTGTAAAAAAGGACGGCAGTATTAGGATTTGTGGAGATTTCAGAAGTACCGCAAACAAGGCAATAATATTAGATAAATATCCATTGCCTACTATAGATGAAATATTTTCAAGGTTATCGGGTAGCACGATTTTCTCAACTCTGGACCTCTCAATGGCTTATCTGCAAGTAGAACTGACAGATGAAGCAAAAAGAGTAGTAAATATAAATACTACCAAGGGGTTATTTGCTTATCGGAGACTTCCTTATGGTGTGGCTGTGGCACCAAATAAATTCCAGAGGTTGATGGACAATGTATTTGCCGATATACCAGGAGTAGCTTGTTATATAGATAATATATTAGTATCTGGTAAAGATGCAAGGGACACAAGTCCAAATTGGAGTTAGTATTCAAAATATTGGAAGAGAAAGGCCTAAAATTAAATAAGGCAAAATGCAAATTCGCTGTGGATTCAGTGGAATATTTAGGCTTTCGTATCGATAAGAACGGATTGCATCCAATGTTGAATAAAATACAAGCGGTGTCTAATGCTCCTGAGCCTAAGAACATTGGCCAGTTACGTTCTTTTATAGGTATGCTAATGTATTATGCCAGATTTATCAAGGATACATCGTCTATTTTATCCCCGTTTTACAGACTGCTGAAGAAAAATTGCCCTTGGAAATGGACGAATGAACATCGGGTTTTGTTTAATAAATGTAAATCATTATTGACCGATGATTCAGTGTTGGCACATTACGACCCAGATAAGGAACTTGTTTTGGCTTGCGATGCTTCGAGCTATGGACTTGGCGTGGTACTTAGTCACAGATACAAGAAGCAGGAAAGTCCAATAGCTTTTGCGTCACGAACTCTAACTGAGGCGGAGAAACATTATTCCCAGTTAGAGAAGGAGGCTTTGAGCATTGTCTACGGATGTGAAAAGTTCAGGCAATACCTTTTGGGACGCTCGCTTGTGTTGGTGACTGATAACAGACCACTCATGCACCTGTTTTCACCACACAAACCAATTCCGTTATGTGCGGCGTCTAGGATAAAGAGATGGTCATTAAAGCTGGGCGCTTTCCATTACTCGGTGGAGTTTAGAAAGACGGAGGACCATGGAAATGCCGATGCGTTATCACGTTTACCGTTAAAAGCAAATGAGGGGATTTCTTATGATGATGATCAGATATTGCTCTTAAGAAAAATGAATGAGGTTCCCTTTTCATTCCAGGATGTGGCATTCGAGACTAAAAGAGACAAGACTCTTGCAATTGTTCTGAGAAATGTCCGGGAGGACACTTGGCAATCACCAAAATTCACGAAAGAAAATCCTTTGTCTCCTTACTACAAGGTTAGGAATGAATTAAGTGTGGACTTTGGATGCCTTCAGTGGAAAGAGCGGATAGTGATTCCTCCAAAATTAAGATCTCAAATTCTCATAGATCTACATGAGATGCATTTTGGAATGGTGAAAATGAAGATAATAGCAAGGAGGTATATTTGGTGGCCAGGAATAGATAGGAGCATAGAAGATATGGCTCGGCAGTGCACCATCTGTCAAGAATCTGCAGACATGCCTCCTTCCATGATTACAGAATGGACTTGGCCAGAGAAACCATGGCATCGCCTACATGCGGATTTGGCAGGCCCTTTTATGGGTAGAATGTTTCTGGTCATAGTGGATGCTTATACCAAATGGTTGGAGATATTTATCCTCAGGGATATAACCAGTAAAACCATTGTGGATTATCTAAGGCAAGTGTTTGCCAAATTTGGACTGCCGGAATTCTTAGTGACAGACAATGGAAGACAGTTTGTCTCGAGAGAAATGGAGGAATTCACCAGAATAAATGGAATTCGGCACACAAAGACCAGTCCATATAATCCAAGTACTAATGGGTTAGCTGAGCGGTATGTGCGCGAATTCAAAACATCGTTATAAAAGAACAACGAAAAGGATGACTTGGAAACAAACCTACAAAGATTTTTGTTTGCCCATAGAGCATTTCCACAGTCAGTCCTAAAGGAATCTCCAGCTGAATTATTGATGAAGAGACGTCTAAAGTCTAGATTTTCTAATTTAATGCCTAAAATGGACATGAAGGGAGAGGGGTTTCCTGATGCTCTGAGAAAACAGGAGCATTTTAAAATTGGTTCCGATATTTATTTCAGAAATTATGCAGCCGGACCAAAGTGGAAAATTGGAACCATCCTAAAACTCCTTAGTTGCCGCCATTACCTAATAGGGTATGAAGGCCTATCCCTAAAGAGGCACATCAATCAGCTGCGACCTGTCAAAGAAAGTCCAGAGGCTACTGTAGAGAAAGAGCCAAGCTTAGTGCTGCCGAGTACATCCGGACAAGGGCTGCGAAGAGAATCGCATTGCGAGAGAGAACCCTCTCACGGTGGCCTGGAGATTCCGGAAGAAGAGTTCACCACAAATGAATTGGAGCCGTAGTCAACCAGGCAGGAGTTGACATCAGTTGGAGAACACCAGGAGCCTATGGCTGCTGCTTCTGGAGAAAAAATCCCAAGCCGGAGCCCCAGACCCCAGAGATCCAGGAGACCACCAGACCGTCTCCAATATTATTAGGAGGGGAGGGTGTTGTGTATTTGCATACTTGGGATATTTGCAGAAATGCAAATATCCTCTTTGCATACTCGATTCTGACTGAATGTATAAATAGCGCTACAAGTTGTTAGCAGTCAGTCAGTCCGTATTGTAGAAGTTAGTGTACTAATAAATTCTAAGAGAATGTAGTTGCCTGGTATTGAGCAACCCACACAGAGGCACCACAACAAGGCAACACAAATAATTTCTGGGTAATCGCCGTATTTGCCTACTTGGGAAAGACCAAGAGATCACATCACTAGGTGTTACAGGCCATCCCCTTCAGCCTACGTTAATCGCTTCTAGGGCTGCTCTTGCTCCCATATGCCCACGGTTCCCTAGCACCATCGTCCGAACCAAGCCACTGATCACAGCCCTGTTTCGAGCAAATTCTAATGTCACAAAACCTACCTCTGCGCCTGAGAAAGTAAAGATAACTGACATGGCCCGAAAAGGGACGAAATGTGATACCAAAAAGCAAATAACGAAATTAAATATATCGAACGAATATGAAACGAGAAGCGTACCAGCCAATGTTCAAACCCCTGACACCATAACTGGTTTGAATCAAGGAGTGAAATTTTTGAATGAGAAAATGACTATCCCAACAAGCGGAATCGGCTCACTGAACCCATTGATTCTGTTATAAAACTGAGATTAAACAAAAATTTGAATAAAGGGAACTGAAAAAAATCATTTTAGAAGCCTTAGAAAAACAGAGTATATATGTTATATTAAAATATTTTATTTAAAGAAATGTTATATAAAAGTATTATTTAAAATGTTAAGATATTGTTTTATTTAAAAATATATTTCATAGATACAAATACTGCTAAATCGACCGCCACAGGTCACGCTTCCACTATATAAACTGATTGTTGTTGTTCCCCGTCGGTCGGCTCAAATCTTTGTACATTATGTAAATAATCTTTTGTTTTCCTTGTTCTATTCGCCTTAAGCCAGGCGGTACTTTTTATCAAATTATGTTTATTATATAATCCTAAAGCGCGCTCAATTAAAACAATCTCATATCAAAATTATTTTCATTATTTTACATTTCAAGATTTTAACCACGACTTATTCACCAATATCATTTAGTACCAAAAAGAACCAGCAAATAACTCCATACCATAATCCTCAAGATGATCTAAATTTAAACAGAAAATATCTATTTCTTTATATAATATATATAAAGTAGCGGTTAAAACATCCTAGCTCATTTAGAAATCGATCTACCTTCAAGGACTCCGTGAAGAAACGGAGAATTGGTGAGTCCTCTACCTTTTCTTGTCACCGTGACTACACGCCAACCACAATGCCCACAAGTACAAACAACTTAACAAACTCGGATCAACAAATAGTTCTTACTCACAATCAAGCAATACCTGTGACATCAAGAAATTAATAAAAATCTCATTGGAAACTTTCTAAAAATGACAAAATTACTTGCCTCTACAGTTCAATCGCTTCAATGAACTAGACAATTCGCCTTTTAAAAAATATAAATTGTCATTGGAAAAACTCGTGAATGGGATTAAAACAAAAAATTTAAATTTATCCGCTCGACATAGTGATTTTAACCAAAACCTAAAACCATAAAAAAAAATTCACCATCAGGGGTTATAAAAAAAAGTATCGGAAAGACAACATCGGCTAGATATGGCACTGCCATACGAATCAGGAGTCAAACTCCTCATCAACATATTGTCAAATTATATTGACAAATATTTGCAATCTTATCATATCTTATCTCAGGTTTTAGTGGAAAGAATTTATGTTTTCGTTTGTTTGTGAACAAATCTCTCCCGCATTCTCATTGGACGAATGTGGCCATGTTTGTATATAAAGTGGGCTATGGTATGAGTCGACGCCAGTGTGGTGGAATATCGTGTGGGGACGCTTAAAGTGTTCTCTGCGTGCTATATCCCTGTCTGGCAATCTCGGCGCATACCTGTGTAACCCCGGTCCGATCCCTACCTAAGCAGCAATAAAGCTAAGTACTGTTTTTTAATTTTATTTAACGAATTGTGGTTTATTATTTACTTTTTTTGTGTGTTGTACTTTTGAGTCCACGATTTTTTCTGTGTTTAAGTTACTCTTACTGTAGGCCCTAGTATATTGTATTTGTGTGTTAACCCGTAAATAGTAACTTTTGTCATTTTGAAGAGGTGTTGTACTTTTGAGTCCACGATTTTTCTGTGCTTAAGTTACTCTTACTGTAGGCCCTAGTATATTGTATTTGTGTGTTAACCCGTAAATAGTAACTTTTGTCATTGGCGAGCCTGCCAGGATTACTGGTGTTTTGCACGTGTAAATTCCTGTAATTGTACGTGCGGTTTTTTTTTTTCTTTGATTGAGTGGTTTATTACTATTTTTTGTACTCCATCATGTTCGCGAATTCTGTGCTCAACTTGTCAGTGTTTAATGGGATTGATCTCGAATCTTTCATTCGGGAAGTCGAGCTTAAAGTTCGAGTAGGCAAATGGGATCCTGAGGTCAAAGCATTGCTCATGTTCGAGGCTTTATCCCCTGAAGTTAGGTTGAGCTTAGAGGAGATGGGTATCCGTAACGATAGCAGTTTCAAAAGTATTGCTAGTAAACTGAACATATTGTACCCTAAGAAAGCGCGTGATATTAGGGAATGCCTTAAATTAATAGAAGGTCTTAAGCAGAGAGTTGGGGAAAGCCCTATGGTTTTTAAAGAAAGATTCCTGGCCATTAGAGATAAAGTAGAGTACAGTTTTGACGATAGCCTAGTGTTCGAAATTTTCCTCGAAAATGTGCTCGATAAGTATAGAGAGGCTATTGTTCGCAGCGAGGCTAAATCAATAGACAAAGCAGTCAGTGTCATGGCCACGGAGGATAGTGTAGAACACCGTTGCAGCTTTATGAAAGGGGTATGTTCAGTAGAAGGGGTTGAAGAAATAAATAGCATTAAGAGTGAGATGAAGATGCTTAGTGCCAGTGTAAACAGGATGAAGCACGAAAATGAGCAGTGTATTGAAGATCTTAGGGGTGAGGTAGAAAAACTGACTAAATTGTTGGGCGAAATCAGGCTGAGTCCACCTGAGTGTAGCTTAGGACATAAGCCTAGTGATTTCTCAAGACAGTCTTCTATGTTTTTCAACCGCAATACTCTTGACAATGCTGAGATAGTGAACATACGTTCATATGGAGGAAATCAGTTTAGAAATCTGCCAATAGTTAAGGTGAATATTAACGGCAATATGTGGCACCTGTTATACGATACAGGAAGCCAAGTCAGTATTATTGATTCTGAAAAGTGCAAGGTCTTGAAGGAGAATTGGGACGATGCACTTAAAACTTTACGTATAGTGTCAGTGACAGGCCAAGAGCAGACACTTACACGTGTTAAAACCTGTAGAGTTGGTAACGAAAACGGCATTGAGCTGGGAGAGATAAGGTTTTGGCTAATGTCACTCGGAGATAAGGCCTACGACGGGATTCTGGGAATCAATGATATAAGGAGATTCAATATCCCGTTACCTGCCATACGGGAGCGTTGCAACATGATTTCCTTGAAACCAGAAGACCGAGATTATGTAGACCTTAGCTACGTTGCCAGTGTGCATAGACCGATGGTTTCAAGCTCCTTCGAGGAGAAATCAGTGAAGCGCATTGAAAACGAGGCTGTAAAGTTGCCACCTACTGAGTTTAACAGAAGCTGTGAGTGTAGCGCTGGGTCTGTTAATAGTTTTAGAAAGCCTACTTGGGCTGAGTACTTGGACAGTCACTTAGCTCCCTTGAGAACAAAAAATTGTCAAAAGAAAAACTTAACTACTTATCTATATAGTACAAAATTTCTTAGATTACAAAACTGTAAGAAAAACTCACCTATACAAATTTCGTAGAACATGCTAAGAAATTTAAAGCCCAGTTGATAAAAACAATATAGCCAAGCAAGATATCATTTTAAAAAACTACACATTACCTAAATAATGACTGGAAAATTTATTTCTCTATATACTGCTTTTTGTCTCTCTTCCTTTAAGTATAAATTCAATCATCATCGTTTCATCCCCCTTCTTCCACAGAATGTAGTTGCTGCACTGTTTCAATAAAGATATAGTAAGTGCTAAGTCTTTTGTGTTGTTTATAAGAATGACTACCAGTCATTAAAATCCTAGAGAAAAATCACTATCAGCCCTTCTAATAATATTGATCTTTTTATTTTCTAATTTGCAAATCTTAATATGCTTCATTTACACACACATATGTACATTACATAATACTTCTTTGACTTTATCTTCTTTGAATTTATCTTGTTTAACTTATTTTATTTGACTTTATCTTCTTTAACTTTATCTTCTTTAACCTTATCTTCTTTAACTTTATATTCTTCGACTTGATCTTTATCTTCTCTGTCTCTTACTTTGATCCACCTTCAGCCACACACCTTACTCCGTTCTAATACCTTCTCCTCTAATACCTTCTCCTCGCCTCTCCTCTAATACCTTCTCCTCCCTCCTACTCCGATCTACCTTCCTTTATATAGTCTAAAACAGTCACGTGGGCGCACTCTGTGGAGTACTCTGCAGCGCATCCCGTGGCGCACGCCATCTAGAGCCGATTTCCCCAACCATTCTTAACAGTATGTATTGTAGTTGCTTCATTGGCACAAGTCCAACTCAGCCAGTAGGTACGAGTAAGCTTGGGCACTTGTAAGTGAAAAGGCAAATAGGCTGCTATTATGACGCGCAATGATTTTGAAACTAGAATTATTTAACTGAGTATGCGGCCTACCAAAACGAGGTTAAAAAGAACCTGTATAATACCCATGAGAATCCTATTCTAGTTGGTTATAGATACCCATGTAGAGAAAGTAAAGTGAATAGGGAAAGCAAGGAGGCCATGGTAACGAACGGTTTGCGCCGGCTCCAGGGATATGGCTGATGCCGGCTTGGACGTCAAATCTGCTGCCACACTCAACGACATGAAGCGGTCAGACCCGGTCTCCATCCCCTTTTATCTCACAAAAAGCAGGTGAGAAATTTTCTTAACTTTCATCGATGTTTTTATTGACACTTTAAGATTTGGTTTTAATGAAACATTATACATGTCTACATCTATTAAGTTTGTTTTTATTTGTTTTCATTTGAAAAACCAATTTCATCAATTACCATATAACAAATCAAAAATATCAAATGGATTGTAAAAAATTCATTTTCATACACAATATATATATATATATATATACTACCTCTTTAAAATTTAACACTAGTTACAAAAGCTATAAACAAACCTGAGAGAATTATAAAGTCAACAAAAAAGTTAGGTTAACAGATAGAGTAAAATTGGGATCAATTGATTGGCGGTAATTACAAAATGTGCGTAATCACATAAATTAATTAACTAATTCTAACAATCGAATTTTTTACTTCTTCTCTATCAAGTTAAAAATTGCGAAATTATACCGATTACTTGTTTTCAATATCAAATTAACATGAGCATATTATCATCATGTTGTTTTAAGGAAACGCTTCCTGTTGGTGAATTAATAGTGAAATAATTGTGAAAAAAATAATGATGAATTAATAGTCAAATATATGTTGGTAAAATTCGATAATAAAATATAAGTATTTAGTTAATTGAGAGATGTGGGGGTGAACAATCTTGGGAGTAGATTAAAACTATACGAAGTGAAGTCAAAGGGGAGAGCGAAAGAGAGAGATTTGATTTGAAAACGTTTTATTGACTACACAAGTCAATGGTAGAGAGAGATAAGAAAAATAACCAATATTATAAGTTATTGTGCTGGCTTGACAATTTTATAAAGAGTAAAATAAAAATATCAAATATAGAATAAAGATAGTTAAATGAATACAATTATGTTCCATCGAAGAAGTTCTCCCAACGATGAAGAGATCTCTTCCATGCAATCATAGGATCCTCACGGAATTAAAGAGGGCTCCGTTGATTAACAGTCCATATTCGCGATGACTGTTTATACCATCTAAGAGCGCTCTAGGTCATCTAAAGCCCGCACAGAAGTTTTTCCAAGCAGCTCTTGTCCAGTTTGTTTTCTAGGGCCTTGATGTATTCAAAACAAGAGAGAACCCCGAGGATTATTCCAAATAGAGCACCTTTTCAAAGATCCCAACTTCAGATTCCTTCCGGCACTGTTCGAGAATTCGCCTCGAGACCTTTATTTGCTCGATGTTGTTTATAGGACGCGATGGCTATCGCAACGCAGTTCTGTCACGCGTAGTGTCGGTTTGACGAGATGGACCAGGTACAGGCAGGAGAATTCTCTGCGAAGGAGGCGAATGCTTCCTTTGTTCGAAGTTGGCCAAGTCATTATGCCCGATATCAGACCAATTCCAGTTTTCCTGCAATGAATTTGCAAGTCCGCCGTTTGTTGATTGCGAATTTTCTAGAATTTATTTCTTCGTGCAACTTTACATTCGTCAATAACTCAACACTCGTTGCAGATATTTCAATGGGAAGAGAAACATCATGTTGTATACTTTCTTGGCTATCAGTCAATACTGAAAATTGGTTGCTGATCTCAATTTTCTCAATCTCCATATACTAAGAACGCGGAGCCCGCCTGCCCAATAGCCACACGACTGAGAGAGATCGAGATTGAAACTGCGTTATTATTTATCGTTCATAGAATATCATATAAGGTTAAATAAATATATATATAGAGTTACTAAGGATAGGGAGAGAGAGGGCCAGCCGGTCATATGGTCACTGCTGACATCGATCACTGCCTTGATTAGCATGTAGACTCCGTCAGATCGAATAGTCCCATCAAAATGTGTTAAAGTCCTCTGATTTTGCCCCGGCTTTATATTAAGAATCTCGGAAGAGACTGGCTCCTCCGCCTTTACTGGAATTCATATCAAAAGGTTTTATATATATTAGCTATTGAAATCTAAATAGAATATCTATCCTCGCTGTTTCCCTCTCTTTGTCGCCACGATTGTTGTGGGAATTTTTTTTAATACTCAATCAAATGAACAAATGAATGGCAAATTAGAACACAGAATGCATAATAGAACATATTTTTTTTCTATTTATATCTCCAAGAAAAACATTTGTTTATAGGTATCAGATTAATGCTGTGTTCTCCTAGACGAGTTAATCTTCATTTCGGCGACATTTACACGAGTGAAGATGACTCCAGTGACATTTGGAACGACTTCCGCGACACCCACTCGCCCCCCGATTCTCCCCTGGGGTGAGTGGGCGCATGTAACATCATGAAGAACGCAAATAAATATCAACTCTAAACCTCAAAATGCAATTGAGTTATTCTCCACATAAATTTTAAAATGATAAAAAATTACGCGAATGCCATTGAAAACATTTTATAATAAAAATCTCTTAATTTATTGTTTGATTTTATATAAACTGCATGGAAGTTTAATATTTCATAAATCTCTATAGCGTATTAAACCGAATGGTTATTTTAATTTGCCTATAACATTCTTTTATTGATTGGCTGTATCAACATAATATATAAATTCCACAGAATATACTTTTAAACCTAGAGAGATTTTAAAGTGGAATTTATGTTAAAGTAATTTTTATGCCAAAAATGTGTGATTAAGCTGATTAAGGTTGATGAGAAAATACCGTTTTTAATGTAATTCTAAAAAGGTATCCAAAGGTCAAACCCGACTTTTGTTTTCCCTCAGGCCAAGAAGGAAATCCTTTGACACCTGGGACACATTTTCCATCAGCAGCTCTGAGTCGCGGCCCGACTCGCCCCTGGAGTGAGTCCCAACTTGAGTATAACACTCTAACACACCCAAATGTCTTCCTCATTCCAAGCATGAAAGTTTAAGTTAAAATTGGAATGCGTGAATTGTCATTCTGAAATCTCTTTCTCTCTCTCCTACTAATCTTCTCACAAATCTTCTACACAATAGTCCTCTACCCTAATGATAAAGTAATCAGCAGCAGGGCGCAAACACCATATAAAAACAACACTAGAGAGTAATGAAGAGGAAACCCCTAAAACACCTCTATAGACCCAACTACTCTAAACCAAGGCTGCCATCGCCATTTCCACCATGCCAGGCCGAAGTGAGAGGTCACCACAATCCTGCAGCACCCGCCTCTCGATCGCAGCCTTCAGTTGCCGACTGTTCTCTAACTTATCGATTTTTCTTCCCTGGATATATTTAAATTCTGTTCTAGCTCTCCTAGAGAAAACTTATTTTAATATATTGTACTAACAACAATAATTTATTTTGTAAAAGTAAATACAATTTTTTATATTTTCAATATATATATTTGTCATCGACCCGAGGCCGCTAGTTTGCGGCGAAAGTCAATTGATGGCGTCTAGTCTTGACAGTAAATGCGTCTTATGCTTTATATATATATGTTATATAAAGTTTTCATACCATATTGTAATGAGATCAAGATAATTTATATAATTATGAATAAAGGAACAGTGAAGAGACAGGTATATAGAGGCACAAACATAATTCGGCATGGTCGTATAATCAGGGCGGGGAAGAAATAGAGTTAGACTTTGGGCAGAGTGCAGGACTTGTGGTAATTTGGTGAACCTAAATTGACCTGATGAGGAGGACTCTGTGCTCACGCGAACATTTAGGAGAATAGTCCATCCGGGGCTTGATGCTACCAAGGATCTTTTGCATCTCTCCATAGCGGTTACCCAGGCATCATTTTAAGAGAAAGGGTATGAGTGCTATTACGTCAACGAGATGGATAAGAAGTTATATATACGATTTTTTCAATACATTAAAATATATTCCAAGGTATCTCTCTAACATCATCCTTATTATTTATCGATTTGGTCAAGGACAGATCATGAGCAAGTGAAATGAGAAAGAGCCTATGCTCATATTTTTGTTTATTTATGGATGTTATAAATTTTAAATTGTGAGATATAATTGAAGAGAGTTATATAATAGGCAATAGTTTTTTCTAAAGTTATATTCGTGAAGTGTTTATAAATACAAGGGGGGATCAATTAATAAGGTGAATTATCTTATTTCTTAAAAATTAAAAAAGCAAAAAATAATTTAAACCACAGAATATTAAAATATAACACCGAGAAACTATTTAAGGTGTTCTGTTCTTTTTTCCAACGCGCGGTGCGAGACTTATAAATAAACTAAAATGGAAGCTCCCTTGAAGGATTGCACCACGCTTAAACAACCTGCAGTTATTCGTTTCTTGAAGGCAGAAGGTATTCAAACATCTCAAATATGCCAAAGAATGAAATATATCTATGGTGAGTCTTGTTTATCTCAAAAAAACATTTAAAATGGGTTAACGAGTTCAAAAATGGACAAAATACATGTACCGATATTGAGCGACCTGGACGACCAAGTGTTACAGCGACGCCAAGCACGATAAATGCGGTTGAAAACTTAATTTTGGAGGATAGAAAAATATCCATTTTTACCATAGCCGACAATTTGAATATAAGCTATGGAACTGTGCACACCATTATTAAAGAACATTTGCAATTTAGAAAAATATGCTGCAGATGGATTCCACATTTCCTTAATTTGGACCAAAAACTTAACCATATTCGGGTTTCAAAGGCTCTGTTAAAGCGGTATGAAGAGGAAGGTGATCATTTCCTTGACCAAATTGTAACTGGAGATGAGAGTTGGTGTTATCATTATGATCCTTCGACAAAACGTGCATCTATGGAATGGAAACGAGGCGACTCTCCAAGACCAAAAAAAAAAAATCAAGTCTCAACGTTCGGCCGGTAAAGTTTTGTTAACAATTTTTTGGGATGTTGATGGACCAATCTGTCTTGATTTTTATCCTCAAGGCAACGTATGAACAGCGACCTTTATTGTGACATTCTTGTAAATAAGCTAAAGCCCGGTATAAGAAACAAAAGAAGAGGGAAGCTTAGTAAAGGTGTACTCTTCCTTCATGATAATGCAAGGCCGCATATATCATGTAAAACTGTATCTACAATCATTAAACTAGGTTTTGAAGTTTTAGAACATCCTGCATATAGTCCAGACCTAGCCCCCTCTGACTATTTCCTTTTTGGACTACTAAAGAAGGAGTTAAAGGGAAAGCGATTTGACTCGGATGAAGATGTCCAGAAAGTGGTGCAAGATATTTTTCACACGCTTCCTAAGAGTGCCTATAAAGAGGGTATTTACAAGTTGCCAGAACGATGGAGACGATGTATAGAAAGCCAAGGTGATTATTTTGAATAAATCAAGTCCTAATTTTTAATATCGTTCTTATTTTTAAAATAAATTATAATTCACCTTATTTATTGATCCCACCTTGTATAAATTATATTCTAAACATGGTTTAAATTTGACCCTTTAAGCGTCATCACCTTTACCGAAATCGGAAAATTTGGGCCTCCAAATTTGGCTAAGATAATTTTGAGCTGCATGTTTATGAAATATGTTATTAAGCTACTTAAGTTGATGAATAGTAAAATCCAGAAAATATATTACTAGTCATTTCACTGAAAATAAGGCATATGTTTATATTATTAATATCTATAAAAAAATGGGGTCACATATGATAGAAACACGCATTATATAAAGTTTTTTGTGTAAAATTTCATGGAAAAAAGGAAACAGTATAGTTGAGGAAATCAAATATATATATATTTTTTCATTTTTTGTTATATAATTGAAACAAAACAATGTCTGAATAGAGAAAAATTATAGCTCGTTCTCTCCCTTTAAAAAAATCAAAATTAATATTTTAACATTATTTTACAAAAACGGGCATCGATAACTGTCAACGAATGAAATCATGTTATTTTATATCGCTCGCGTGAGGATAATTCGGGGTGGCTCTTTATTTAAACCGCGCATTGCTTAAAAGCAGTTCTAGGTAGCCCAAAATTGCAAGCACATGAAACCGAGTGTGGCTAGGACAAAACGCTTAAAGGGTTAAAAACAATTTTAAATGAGTCGTCCCATACAATTTCCTATTTCTTATCATTCAAGTTTTTTATGAGTTATGTCTAAGTGACGAATTTAATTTTGTGGTGTTACCTAGTCCCCTCGATGAAGATTCTGGTTCCTGGGATATATTTGAACAGATTCTCCTTGAGTTCGACAAGGAGCCTTTATTCATTAACTCTTCTGGAATCGCTAAAGTCGGGTGGGTTGTTTCTAAATGAAGACTTTAACTTTATCAAAGCTCTCACCCATAAAATTCGACATTATTTTTATTTAATATTTAAAATGCGAATAATATTATAAAGAGACCAAAACCTTTCGCAATAAGTTTGTTTATTATTAAAACCGCGATCTTTCGAGCTCGCATTCGTCAACGGGAAAAATCAAATCTAAGAGTAAACACAGGGAGAGGCGATATATATATATAATTTTGTTGTGATACTGTTATGATTAAGTGATATGATGATAAGCCTTTTTGCGTACCTTTGTCTAGCCAGGATGTACAAAAATCGCACGCGCGTTTTAAAGGAAGGCAGGAAGGAAAGCAATATGTGACACTTGCCTTTAACTTTCGTCCTCAGAAGAATCCATTAAGCCGTATTGTCACTCTTGCGAAGCGTCCCACTTCTCACTGTACACGTCCATCCTGGGCAACACCGATTTGCAGACCGCTAACGACCGACACACTCGATCTGATGTCCACTTCCACAGAATAAGCCCCGTACACACCAGCCACCATCCCGGCCTGGTCAGGTTCAGGGCAACTTCCGCTTTCTGATCAAAAGCTGCTATCCGCCAGACCTTCTCCGACCTCGCTTTCTTCAGGATCCTTCCTGTCGAACTGCTCTCACCAGACTGTCTGTTCTCCCCCGCTTGTTTCTTCCTCAGCTGACCTCTTTGTTTGATCCCACAGTCCCCCCATAGGCAGTAGTACTTCCTTGTCTATCACGCACGTCGTCTTGGCTCTTGTGAAGGGGAAGCCAGATGTCCCAATATTTTCTGTTTTGACACATTTTGAATTATCGAGATTTATTTCATATATATACAATTAAAAAGCCAAGGATCCAAGATCATTCATATATATACAATTACAAAGTCAAGGATCCAAGATCACTCATATATCAGCATGTTACCAATACCGGTCATAAATTCAATCTACATGCCATTGCAGTAATATTCACCAAGTCAGTAAGATTGATCTTCGAATTCCTCATATCAATGGATCAGAACAGTATCAACAGGAGAATAGAGAATATTCCAGAGAAATTCTTTCATATCCTACATCATGTATAATTAACCATAATACGTATATCTCACTTGTTCATTCTTAAATTCAAATAGCCCGTTGAAATGAGCGAGTTTGATAATAAAAGCGGTTTTGATAAATAAAAAAATTATATTGCGAAAGGTTTTTATCTCTTTATATTCATTTTTATTGAAACAAATTTATGTTACATTATTAATAAGACGCATTAAAAAAATTATAAATTCTTCAAATATATTGATTGCTTGTTGAAATGCGTAGAGAATGAATATTGTCATTGAATTTATAATAACTGGATTTGATTTTTGGAATCAATACTAAGTTGGTTTTCAATAATTTTCTTTCTAAGACATAAATTTTTATTTTCATGGAAATTTGATACAAAATATATTTAGTTCTGAATTGGGCAAAAATTATTAACAGAGATCATCTGTTGATGGCTGTAGTTCTATGAATTCGATCCCTGTTTAGTCGAGATAGTTATGAGAATCACTCAGGATTATTAGTCTAGGCCTAACAGGCTGCTATAAAACATCATAAAAAAACCAAAGGAAATTTGAGGACGAAGTCTTTCATCGTGTCACCGCAGGAGAAATATTTCAACAACACTATCCATTGTTTCTCATAGATTTATTTATCATTGACCCATCATTATCATATCAGATTTAATATAAATATAAATACATTTGAACAAAGAAGTCTTATACATATAAATACTTTTGTCATAAACCTATTATATTCTGAATGCATGTGTAATATTCAGATGGAATATATTAAACAAAAAAGAATGTAATTGTTTCTTTCTAGCAATGCTGAAATTGACACTGGGGTCTGGACCAATCTCTCACGAGATGACATACTCTATGATGACAAATCCAGGAAAAAATGGAGAAGTCGCAAATCCGTGAGGTAAGTCTTGTAGACAGGTCATAAGAATAAACGCTTTCCAGAAATTTCTTATTAATTCGAGATTTTCTTAAGAAACCTTTTGAGATATTGTAGAATGAACGATGAAGTAGGATGGGAATATTAAGCAGGCTGGGGATAAAATAATTCGAAATTTAAAAAAACATTATAATATAAAAGAATGAATTTCTAAAGTTAGTGAACTGAATGTGATAAATAGTTGAGAAAGGCTTAGTTCAGAAATGGCAAACATTCCCAGCACGAGTTCATCACTGATGATCCAAGCCTTCCCAAATATTTTCAATATTCAGTTCACTAATTTTGTAGAAATTAACATTTTAATAATTATAATAAATTTAACACGTTTATGACAAATATACCAATTGTTATTATAATATATACATATGTTTTCAAAATAGAGCAATCCATAGATAAATATTTAATTAAAAAGGCATATATTGGATCAAAAAATAATGTATTTTACCAATATTTCAGCTGGCTGAACGCCAACCTTTGTCAAGGTGTTATAACATTTTTAAAGTTGTTGTTGACACACTTTAAAAATGTTATAACACCTTGATAAAGGTTGGCGTTCAGCCAGCTGAAATATTGGTAAAATACATTATTTTTTTGATTCAATATATGCCTTTTTAATTAAATATACATATGTGTATATATAATCTGCCGCGTTAAATCTTTTCGGCTTCAAGAAAAGGTAGTGTCTGTTCAAATATCGTAATTATAATGATACTATATTATAGAAATCAAGCTTGTCTTCATGAAGTAATAGATTTCCGAAAAGCACCGTAGATAATTTGTACGAGAATAGTGATTTATCAATCCAATAAATACATACAAATCCATTGCGTCTTTTAGAGCATTATATTAAGGTATCTATCAAAACGGATGTTCTCATCGTTAACATAACTATAAATAGTATTCATGATATATCAAATCACTAAAATAGGCTTAGAATAAAATCTTTTCGTTGATAAACGATGAGATTCGTATATTCAGCAATAAAACCAGGCGATCAATCAAGCAAATATTTTCCTTTAAACCTCACCTTATTTTAAGGCTAAATAAATAGAAGAAATGTATCGCTTATCAACTGAGGGTTCTATTCATACTTTTTATTCATAACATGTTCATACCTACTTATAATTGTACCACATTTTTGTCGTGATATTAATATATTTTTAAAAATTAAACCATTTTAAAAAAATTGCTATGGTTACTTTTTATTTGCCTCTCTAGATTTTGTTTGGACGATGAAACCCACTCGGAACCAGTGCCTCAGAAAATGGCCCGGATGGGTGAGGAGCCATTGATGAAGAAGAAAAGGAGTGCCTATTCATCTCTCAGGTAAGACCTGAATTTGGTAACAGAAGACTGAACAGTGATAGTCTTCATAGAGAAACTAAACATATACGTATTTAATATAATAAATGTTCAAAAATAACATTTTTTACACCTTCTCTGTTATTCAATATTATATGAAATATTATTTTGCATTATACTGTTTTTCTTCCGGGTTAAAAATATTTATGGAAGCATATTAGCAGCCGTGTTCCTGAGTACATCTAGCATCTCAGAATTTTTTCAAAATTCAGCCTTTGTCAAAGAGATCTTTTAGGATCTATGACACCTTTTGAGTCTAATTGCGTACATTGAGTAGACAATGGAGAGAAAAATATATTTCTAATATTCCTACATTTTGAAATTTTAGTTAACATAATTATATACACTACCTGGCATTGAAAAGGCAACACTAAGCAGTGGCTCGGAATTGATACAAATTTCAGGGTAGACAGTCTTTTTCAAGTTATTCTAATGGTGTAAAATGCGCAGCTCTCACGCTTGAGTATAATATAAGCAAAAGAACAAGAAGGAAGGGTTATAGACGTGCCTTAATTGTCGTCAGGGGTATCATCGCAGAAATTAGTTTCTGATCTGAGAGGACACGTGGAAAAGACGAGATTGTCATTCCACCAACAATGGGGCTATAGCCAGCAGACAGACGATTTTGAAGGGGCATGGTGATCGGGCTGAGAAGAGTCGGTTGGTCCATACATCAACACGTAGCTGACATGCCTCACGGTGTGACACAGATGGTTGGAACATGGAAATGTGGCGAGTTAAAGATTAGCGCATCTCCCGACACGCGGTGTGACGGCTCCCGCAATTGTGCAGGATACCTTTGATGCTCCTATCCCGACCAGAATCATTTTTGTCGATTGGTTGAGAGTGACTTGGATTTATGATTTTCGTTAAGGTGCCGGACTAGAAAGATGTGAGAGATGGAATGGCACACATCATTCTACAATGATTTATTATTCTTTTTTTCTAACTATAGCCGCCGCGTACGAGTATCGTGATATGTGAAATCCAGCATTCTCCGGGTAGCGCTTACCGTACGAAAACACAACATTATGGTACCATAGCAGGACATCTCCGGATAGCATTCAGGGCATTATGATGGCCAATGATACGTGGGCAATGTGTTGCGGTCGAAGACACCCCCTTACCGTCAGACGATGCTCAAAGCCCTGAACCCTCAGTATAACTCTGTTCGCAACAGCCAACATGCTATTTAAGGCGTACAGATGCTTTCTGGTCACCATACTCTCCAGAATACCTAAGATAAATATAATTTATTGTAGTCTGCGTTTCAACACTTTCTTGGTGTTTCATTTTCAATGTCAGGCTTTGTATCTGATCGCACATAAAGCCAATAAATATAGTAGTATATCTATTTATTTATTCACTTTGGTTTTATGTATATATAGCCAAAAGGCCGAGAAGCCATATATTGGCATATGTATAGCACGGAAAAATTAAACATCAATGATCCTATATACCTTAACATTACCAATGGTACAAATGATTTCTTGTAAATATAATTTAGTTGCAGCAGATACTTTGGAACGAATGTTTTATTTCAGTGTGTTATGTGATTATAGTAGAAGTGCTTCCTGCGAACCTGAGGAGAAGGCAGATTCCTCCAGCCCATGTTCCAGCTGGAAATTCAAATCTGGAAAGAGGAAGCGGTAGGTTCTGGTTTTGTAGCTTTGATACAGACACGGATTTTCTCTTTATTTTATACAATTCTGAATATATTTGTATCCATTGTCATTTCGATCAAAGGTTAAAAAGTAAAGCAACAGAAGAAAGAGAGAATTATTTAAAACTATTTGTTGTTGCCCGACGCTTGAAAAATATATGGATTAGTATGAAGTTTGATTTGTTTATAATTATTATTCACACACAACACAAACACATATTTGAGATTTTGATATACATTTGATTATTAACAACATAAAATCTACAAATGTAATAATTCCCAATAACCTTTTTTATACAAAGCAATAACGCGCCATCTATACATATAAAATAAAAGGATTTAAAAGCGCGAATGTTTCTTTTATAATAATACAAACTTCTACTGTCCTTACTGCGATGAAAAAATATATTGGGAGGGCTTGGCTCATCAGTGGTGAACCCTCCCAGCGGTTTCGCCAATTTAATCCACCAGACCGCTTCTCAGAGCTCTAATACTGTATTGGATCATTCTGCTTTTATATGCTACACTGAAGGATGGAATCTTAGAAATGGTTTTCAAGTAAACTATGGACATAAGCTTATAGGACAGTAGAATTACATTTAAATATTTGCATCGAGCAATGCTCTTCCGCAAACTATAAAGACAAGGGCAGTTAGGCATAAATTAATACAAAGCAATAACGCGCCATCTATACATATAAAATAAAAGGATTTAAAAGCGCGAATGTTTCTTTTATAATAATACAAACTTCTACTGTCCTTACTGCGATGAAAAATATATTGGGAGGGCTTGGCTCATCAGTGGTGAACCCTCCCAGCGGTTTCGCCAATTTAATCCACCAGACCGCTTCTCAGAGCTCTAATACTGTATTGGATCATTCTGCTTTTATATGCTACACTGAAGGATGGAATCTTAGAAATGGTTTTCAAGTAAACTATGGACATAAGCTTATAGGACAGTAGAATTACATTTAAATATTTGCATCGAGCAATGCTCTTCCGCAAACTATAAAGACAAGGGCAGTTAGGCATAAATTAATACAAAGCAATAACGCGCCATCTATACATATAAAATAAAAGGATTTAAAAGCGCGAATGTTTCTTTTATAATAATACAAACTTCTACTGTCCTTACTGCGATGAAAAAATATATTGGGAGGGCTTGGCTCATCAGTGGTGAACCCTCCCAGCGGTTTCGCCAATTTAATCCACCAGACCGCTTCTCAGAGCTCTAATACTGTATTGGATCATTCTGCTTTTATATGCTACACTGAAGGATGGAATCTTAGAAATGGTTTTCAAGTAAACTATGGACATAAGCTTATAGGACAGTAGAATTACATTTAAATATTTGCATCGAGCAATGCTCTTCCGCAAACTATAAAGACAAGGGCAGTTAGGCATAAATTAATACAAAGCAATAACGCGCCATCTATACATATAAAATAAAAGGATTTAAAAGAGCGAATGTTTCTTTTATAATAATACAAACTTCTACTGTCCTTACTGCGATGAAAAATATATTGGGAGGGCTTGGCTCATCAGTGGTGAACCCTCCCAGCGGTTTCGCCAATTTAATCCACCAGACCGCTTCTCAGAGCTCTAATACTGTATTGGATCATTCTGCTTTTATATGCTACACTGAAGGATGGAATCTTAGAAATGGTTTTCAAGTAAACTATGGACATAAGCTTATAGGACAGTAGAATTACATTTAAATATTTGCATCGAGCAATGCTCTTCCGCAAACTATAAAGACAAGGGCAGTTAGGCAATTTGCTGCAGTTAAAATCGCCTTCCAACTCAATCATTGAAAATTAAGGAAATATGTGTTTATATTTAAAGTTGTTTTTTTATTTAATCCGAGGGGCAGAGAGTTTAGAGAAAGTTTTTTATAATTCGTCAGAACTATATTCTTATTTAACCCTTCATATATCTCCCCTAGTGTGAGATTGAACTCGAAAGAAAAAAAGCCTACATATACATTTTTGTATGCAAGAACATTCAAATATATTTATCTAAAACATTTCATATACAAATATTTACTTTTTTTTCAGTAGTCAAAATGTATGTATAGGGAGAGATGAATTATAATACATATCAATTCCATATATAATAAAACTATTAGTATTTCTCATCATTTCCTATTGGAATAATTATTCACATTGAAATGAATGGACGACGGATATTGAATAGATGGATTTAAAAACCAACAGACGCTTTAAGACTATATTATACATATATGGAATACCCTACTGTTACACAATTGATCATAAAATGCCCTCCTCTGAACACTTTTATAGTAGGCTTATAATGTTTTGTATCAAATAGCCTAGTCTATAAAATGTGAATCGGTATTGTGAGCAAAGTGCAGATGGTGAAGATGATATTCTTTATTTGTGACACAAATGATTTATAAGTATTTAATTGTATTGTGTATCTTTCAAACATTGTACACTCATAGATAAAACTAAAGAAATGGGAATTCTTTGTGGTCGCCGCGGTCGTCTGTTTTATTTTATATTTTTTTAAAGAGACAGAAGCAATTTTGTTCACACTTGGTTATCTAGTGTGCCTTCAATAAAGTTAACTGTATATCAAATTTCTTTCAGGGTTATTATCTGAATCCCGATATACATGCTAAAAGTTACAACTTATTAAGTTTTGTCTATGAGTGTATATATATTTTATAAATGGATAGGTGTTGTGTGTACAAAATAGAAATAACATGTGCATCAATAATATTTACTTGAATAAAGTATTTTAACAGGTCTTTTCTGTCGTGTGCTTATTTCCTTGAATTTATCCCTGTGTATCTTGTGTGCAGCACAAACAGACCTGTACAAATTAACAATAGTCTGTAAATAGTCAGGATAATGTATATAGAGAGCAAATAAACACACACATTTCCTTTTTTGATATGGAATTATAAACTTTTTTTTTGTTAATAAATATCAAAATTTAATAAAATATTTATGGTAAGGAGAAAAAAACATGGCATGAGAGCAAAAAAAAAAAAAACATTTCTAATAATGCAGCTGAAATAATTTTCACGGTTTATATGAAAAGGATATTTTGCAAATATTTTAATTATTAAATGAACAATTAACGTTAAATCGTCGTTTTCAATCGAAGCCAGACCTATGTGGAATGTACATTTGCATGAACAGGAGATTTCTTCGGCCTCGTCAATATTTCTATCTAACGTGGCCTAAACAAGGTCACATCTAGCGACCCTGAACCAGTGGCCGGACCGGAACCGGACTACGACGACATTGATGACGATCTGTTCCTGCTCTTCGCAAGGTGAGAATACTCATAAAAGATGTCATCTGGAAAGTCAAAACATAGCCATCGATATCCTAATGTTGCTGGAGGATGGCATTCATGAGCCAAAATGGCACCTCTCCATTTAAAGATGCGTCAAAACAATAATGCATTTTGTTTATCAGACCAATACAAAACATAATGGTGTTGATAAAGAATGTTCAACTATACCATGTTTTGAAAATTTCAGACAAAAAAAAAGCCAACCTATATACCATGGTTTCGGGCTATGGTCCTCGTCAGTACAGGGACGCTTCGTTTTCATAACATACTCTACGAGGAGTTATGAAATCGATAGTATAAACCAAAAGGTGTTTGAGCTGGATAAAGGTCAGGGCTTTTAATAGTAAAGGCCACAAAGAGGAAGATGGTATTAATGTGCCTAAAGAGGTACCTCCCCTTTTAAAAATTTATGTTGCATCCTGGCTCTGCTACTTCACAATAACAAACAACCTTTTGGCAAATTAGACCGATTTCATGGCTACTCTCAAAAGATGTTATGAAGCCGAAGCTGCCCCTGTAAAGATGAGGACTTTTTGATTTTTAGAAGGTATGACAAAAACTAGCAAATCTAATATTTAATTGTCGTGGTCAACAAACTACGCCTAACGCCAACAATATTGATATTTAAAAAGACATTTGAATATCACATTATATCATAATAGAAAATGTAAGTATTTTTTAGCCCACAATCTCATATTATATTTGAAATCCACACGTACAAAGAGAGATATTATTTCCAAGTATAAACATCCTCCCCGAGTTGATGGAACCCATCAAGATCCAGTGGGGCCACCGGGAGGAGCGCCAAATTGACAAGAGAACTCCGGATCTCTCCACCGGCAGTCTGGACGGAGTCGACCCGTACGAGTCCGTCCTTTCCAGGATGAGTCTCCACTCGGCCCACCAACCACTCGGCCGGAGGCGATCTGTCCTCCTTAACTAACCACATAGCGTTCTTCCATAAATTTGGTGCGATGTCATTCCACTTATTCCGTTATTGTACTCACTAGACTATCTACACAGGTACTGCACCAATCTCTGGACTAGTTGCCATCTTGAAAGGAGATGATCCTTTTCTGTTAAAAACTTTCTTCCGAAATACAAGAGGGGAAGTAGTCATTAAGAAACATCCCGGAGATAAGGTTTGCTGGTCATTTGGTCCTCGGTCAGAGGATACAACGGCCGCGAATTGAAGCATGGTTCAATCTGTAATATCATAATCACAGTAATCTTTCATAGGTTAGTGAGGTGTTCCTACGATGCGCCGCAGATGGTACTTGAGCCCTTTGACTCCTGCTTCTCACAAGCTACCGAAATGAGGTGCTCCTAGAGAAATAAACTTCCATTCGATACCAGCATTTGCCAAGATAGAAATTAGATCTTCCAGTTGATCTAGAGCAAGATAAATACTTTATCGAAATTCCCTGAAGGCTCCGAAAAATTAGTTCCGAGATCACTGTATAGGTACAAAAAAAAAGTACTCGGCGTGCAACAAACCGTTTGAAACTTGCTATGAAAGTGGAGGTTGAAGCATCCGTGACCAGCTCCATATGTATTACTTTAGTCACGAACCACACGAAGAGCCAGATGTAAGGTTTCTCCACTTTACCTCCCCGACCCTTGGAGATGCTCGCGGTAACTGGTCCCTGTGAAAAGTTTCCAGGGAGTCAGTCGCTTCTTCGGCAGGTCGCTAATTAATTGGTTTTGATGAGTACTATGGTAGCAGCGACAGCAGGTTGTACAGTTTGTATGCGCATTTTAAATTTATTTTTGGAAATTATTATACAATATATTTTCTTGCCAATACTGAACGTATCAAATTGAGACTTTAGTGTAAGGGTTTTGAATGTGCATCTTGAATAATCAATTGGGTGAATCTTCCTTTAGATGTCAATACGGCTGTGATTTTTTTCTCATACGATAGAGTGAGATCCCATTTGAGTCTGACACCTGCTTTAATAATTCCTGAAAGATTAAGAAATGGAGATAACGTTTGGATTTTACCTCTGTTTCTCCCGATGCCCAGTTTTAATAAGTTATTTCTTTCTTCGGGGAAATAATGGAGTTGTGTTGCTCGAATGATCAGGTTCTGGGACTTGCTTAACTCATAGAGAGCCAGGTGGTTATTGTTTCTTTCTGTGGCATTGGACAACTATAATGAAAGCACAAAACCCAAACCACTGTTCTTAAATACTTGGTGAGTGATGAAAATCGTTCACCAAGTTGGACTAGAAGCGTAATTTTACTTAGAGCGTGAGTTGCAACTACCTCGTTCTGATTTTTGATGCTATATGGTCGAGGTATTCTTGGCTATTCTGCTTCATCCTGAGATAACCATTTGGGTTCATTCCACTACAGAGATGAGATTTTCAGTTCAGACCCAAGTATTCCTCGAGAAGCAATGTCTGCAGGATTGCCGCTCCATAGCAACGTTCTCCACTATGGTGTCGGTCTGAACTCCTTGATTTCCGCCATCCTATTTCTTATTTCTTACGAAAGTGAGAATATTTCTGGTGAGAGTTTTCAGCCAGTTCAACACTATGATTAAATGTGCTCAGCAACAAATATTTTCCACTTCAACCATTAGAATTTATCTAACACACCAGTCGGGTTATAAATACGACGGCCCTAGTCGGGGGTAGACATCCTCCTTATCGGTGCTAGTCTTCTCTTCAATGACAATAGAGTTACTTCAACCCCATCCGTGTTGGATATTTAAAATGTTGATAACTGCTGCATATGCATCTGCCGACGCATCACTGAAACCGTGAGCTCTATTCTTTGTGTACTTCTACTGGGACACAACCACCGCGGGATACGTAGGGTTCTCAAGCCAGTCAATTCGTCCCTGAATCGTCTACACTCTCTTTTCACCGGCTATTTGACGTTTTCTTCCCTGTTTATTCCAGTGATCCACAGCTTCTGAATCAGTATCTTGCCTGTAATAAGGAAAGAGAAAAATTGCAGAGGTTCTTAGATTTTTGCCACAAACGACAAAATTTCTCTATTGGTAGTCATATTTGTCATTGCTGGATGTCGCATATCATACATAAAACAATCATGGCGGGGAATCCGCCAGATTTCAAAAGTTTTAACTACCGTCGAGTGTTCAAACTTGACCATTTTAACTTGGGATTCCTCCGGAATGTTGGCACAGAATCTCCAAAGAATTCGACTTTAGTGTGGAACCGCCGCACTCTAGAAGATTATTGAGATAATTTTTGAAGTTCAATGCTTTTTACAAATTATCTGTACCAGTAATAACATCGTCCACATAAGTGAATTTAATGAGAATCCTGGGCACTCTAGGAAACTTGTGTCCTTCATCCTGCACTAATTGTGTCTGTCGGGTTTCTACCACTTAAATGGAGCAAAGGCAATGCCACTTGTCATGTTATTGAGCATACATATTTTCAAGCTGTCCTCAGGCTGATCTCGCCAAACTTCTCTCTGTTTATCTGAATCATCTGGCCGAACCATGATTAGTAGTAACATATCGATGTTTGCCGTGAAAACAACCTTTTTCTATCTCCAGTTCAAGAGGATGTTGAATATATCCTTCTGCAACTTTGGACCGGTCTAGACTCTGTCATTGAAGGATAATCCATTTGAAGTTATCGATGTGGCGTCAAACACTACTCGTTTCTTTTTAGTCTTTTGGCTACCTACTACGGCATGATGGGGCTAGGGACAACAGCTGTCTTGGTTAATTGACGTAAGATCATTAAGATATGTCATGTGTCCCATCCTTTCATATTCATGAGCTCAATTTCTTTAGATAGACCTTTTTCTAGGGAGACCTGCCGCTGAATACAAGAATTTTAAAACGTTCCGAAATAGTCCTGTGGTTTCACTTAAGAATCAAACGGAAGGGGCACCTCATAGCGTCCATCAGCCATGCGTAGGACTTTATTTTGATAGTTTGGGAGAACTCTTTTTGAATTATTTTTGACGGCACCTCTTCAATCTCCTATAAATACCTCCATATCTCATCGGTGGTCTCGTTGCAATGAATAGAGATGAACACTTTAGTAGGACCCGTTATATCATCTTCACCCAGCTTCCCCGAAATTACCCAGCCCTACATTTGGTGTTTCTTTTGCAGCGATATCCCACATGCCCCTCTCGCAGGCATAGAAAACATGCCTTGTGAATCTTCAGTTCTTCCATTCTTTTTCTTATGGGCAGTGATATCCAAGTAGGAAAATGTTATATACAATGGAATTCTTTGCACAAGATGCATTTCACATTTCCAGGCTTAGTCCTGTTTCCCCTTGTTAGGCCGAGAGGGTTCGCTTAACGCCGCCTTTACAAAGGAAAGACGCTCTGAGAGTACCCTTCACTTCCATCCTTAGGAATTTGAAGGCAATTGTAATTTATATTGTAATATTATAAATATTATTAATTTGAAGTAAGTCCAGGTTATCCACATTATATCCAGACACAGCATTCCTGCTCCATATCTGTAAAAGCTCTTCAGGCAGGCTGGCTCTATCAAAGGGTAGAGGAAGTCCTAATTTTGCTGTGGGTTTATATCCAATGATTCCAAAGATTGGAGGTGAGACTCCAACTGAACTTAAATACATTCTAAAGACATGGATAATTCTCGAGCGCTGTTGAAAACCACACAGGCCTAAAATCTGAGCGTTAATAGACCTCTGTTAGGATCACCGTGTCGCCGAAATGGTCAAAGCAGTAATCACCTTTGGATAATTTGCCGCTGTCAGCTGGTAACTAGTGTCACCAATCTTTCTGTTCTAGTGTTTGGGTCCATGAATTGAACTAAGTATTGAAATTTGTCTACTTCTGATAAATTAGAATGATTATGAAAATCTCAAAATTCGGCCACCAGTTCAACCATTCAATGTACAACCTATCGTATTTTGTAAGTTCCAATTTTGGCAGTATGCTGTCTATTGCTGTCTCATTAGTGTTGGTGTTACAAACATTCCCGGCTACATTAGCTCCTCTTATAGAAGGATTACGTAACATTTCTACCTTTATTTCTATTACTATCCATTTTCTCATTATTCTTTACACACACGCAGTTTCGTCTTCCA
>CP092886.1:157170019-157197443 GCA_030710605.1 Cordylochernes scorpioides | reverse complement strand
TTTCAAAATAATGTAACCTTTTCTTCAAGAGATTTGGAATTGTTCATGAACACACCATAACGTACAAGGGTCACTCCAAAAGTGTTTGCAATCAATATTAAAATTTAAAATACAGTCGAACTTGGATAATTCGAACCCCAAGGGACCATAAAAAAATTCGAATTATCCAAAAATTCGAATTAAAGATGTTTTGAATAAAAAGGCTTAAAACAATAAAAATCTCACAATTTCGATCAATTCCTTTATTAAGAATAACATTAGTTGCTGTAAATTTACATTTTTACCGTATATTTAGATTATGTGCAATAATTGTATGTATATACTATATACATATTTAAAAATTTCAAAACTGATGTATTAATGTACAAAAAAAAGGCAGATTGCTGGTTAAAAAATGTACAGATTATTCTGCTTTGTTGGAACTCTGAAATTTAATTTTTGCCAAAGAAGTCAGAAATCTTAGCCTGTTTTCTAGAATTAAGTCTTTCAGTAAGGACAAAGGATTCTAACATATTCAACGAGTGGAAAATAGAGGGACTTACGTCATTTTTACTTTCAAAAAAGCGTCTAAGTTGCATGATATAGTTCGTTGCTTCGGCCGCACTTGGAATGTTCATTTCCCCGGCAACTGATGACTCGTCTTCATCACCCGATGCCTCGTCGCCGTCTTGTTTTTCAATGTTGTGGTTGAGCACTTCAGCGATGATATCTGCGTCGGTTATCTCACCACATACTGCAACATCGTCATCCACGTTTAAAAAATCGTCATACGAGATGGTAGGATTAGAAATGACGTCCTCCCAGCCGTCAACTGAAGGCATCGTTTCCGCTATAATAACATCTGCATTTTCTTCATCCTCCTCCTTTTTTACGAAACCTGCTTTTTTAAAACAGTGTTTGATCGTTTCGGACGTTACTTGGTCCCAAGCTTTCTTACACAATCGAGAGGCTTGAAGAACGTCTAGTTTGATTTTAAGGGCTTCGGAATCTCCTGTCAATATGTTCTCAACTAGAAACCGTCTGTAAAAATGCTTAAGATTTTTGATGACTCCCTTGTCCATGGGCTGGATAACCGAAGTCGCAGGAAAAAAAAATACTTCCACATTTTCCATTGGAGGGATTGAGTTGTGTGCAGTACAGTTATCGATAAATAAAATAACTTTTCGTTTTTCTTTTGTGAACTTTTTGTCCGAGTTCAACAGCCACTTCTCAAAAAGATAACTAGTCATCCAAGCTCTTGCGCTGTTTGCATAGTCCACTGGCTTCGTTTTGACGTTCTTGAAACAACGTGGATTGGCTGCCTTGCCTATCATCAATAGAGGAAGCTTTTCAGATCCATCCATATTTGCACCAACCAGGAGAGTGACTCTCTCTTTGCATAGTTTTCCCCCGTGACATTTTTCATGCTTAAAAGCTAGCGTTTTGTCAGGGGTGCATTTAAAAAAAAAGACCCGTTTCATCAACATTGAAGACGTCTCTAGCGTCTTTATCCTGGATCAATTCCCGTAAATTATTTTTCCATTGTTCGGCTACTTGTAGATTAACGGCCCCACTTTCTCCACAAATGGTTTTGAACGAAATTTTGTTGCGTTCTTTGAAGCCATCTAGCCACCCAGAACTCGCCTTAAAATCGGTTGTCCCCATTTCAGTAGCAAATTGTTCAGCTTTGCTTCTTATAAGGTGACCACTCACGGGAATCTTCTTATCTCTTGCTTGCTTGAACCATTTTAAAACACATTTGTCCAAATCAGGATTTCCCGGCTCCCTTAACCTTTTTCGGCCTTTATCACACTCACTTTCACTCCTGAGAATTTTTTCTTTATTTTTTAAGTACGTCGACAACGTGTTTCGAGGAATCCCAAAGTCCTTAGCAATATCGGATTTTTTTTTCATCCCCATCTCTACTTCTTTAATCGCCGCTATTTTTTCAGCCAACGTCAAAGTTTTGTATGTTCGAAGCGCTGACATATTCGCTCCTTTTAGCTTTCTTGATAAATAAGGAGTCTCAAAAATCCAATAAAAATAAATTTATTATATATAGTACTTCTCTTGCGGCAAGATATTGCCACGTGGAAAATTAGGGAAGACAAACTTCGGCGTGACACAGCAATTTATTTAAGGCAAGGACAAACTATAATTGATAAAATAAAAGATAAGCAATGAGGGAAGTTTACAGAGTAGCAAAATATAAACATAAAAATTGATAACTCTGTTAAGAAAATAATTAATAATAATAAAATAACAAATTCGTTGTTACAATATTACAACGTCATTTCGCAAAATTTCACGCCTTGAACCGGCATCAGGTCCTTATTTTAACTCGTAAAAGTTCGAATTATCCAAGACATAATTCGAATTATCCACGATTTTTTAACATTATTTATATAGGAAATTCTAGGGACCAAGATAAATATTCGAATTAAAGAGGTTTTCGAATTAAAGAAGTTCGAATTATCCAAGTTCTACTGTATATAAAAAAAAATTATGCCATTAAAATCTACATGCATGTTTTTACCCAACATAAGCATTTTCATAAAATAGAAGCAACAATGACTCATAGAGGGCGTGACTTTGTTTACAGCGGCAGCGGTAATTTGTAAACATTGCATCAGACACAATGGAGTTGACTAGAGAAAGTTTACGCGACATGATATTTTATGATTATAAAAGTAACTTAACTTCTAAAGAATCTCATGAAAGATTGATGAAAGCTTTAGGAGATAAAGCTCCTTCTATTAGAACAGTTTTAAATTGGTTTAATGAATTTAAATTTGGAAAAACCAACCTTGAAGATGAACCACTTTCAGGTCGACCACCAACAGGAGTGACCCAAGAAAAAAATGAGCTGGTAAGATTCTTACTTAGAGAATAGCGAAGAATTACGTATCAACAGTTAGAGAAAAGTGTGTCCATTAAATCGGCAGCAATCAACACCATCATTAATGATAATTTAAAATACAGAAAGCTTGTTAGTAAATGGGTACCTTACAGCTTGACTGAAGACTAAAAACTTGGTCTCGCTAAATAGTGTAATTTCATGTTGAAAAAATTTGATGAAGGCAATTCAAAGGTTGTTTTTAATATTATAACAGGTGACGAAACTTGGATTTACAATTTTGATCCAGAAACAAAACGGCAATCTACTCATTGGTGCTCTTCAAAATCACCTTCAACTCCGCCTTTGTCGGTCCCAAGCCGGGATGAAAAAGGAGGAGGGGGAGCAGTAACAAGCTCACTAAAAAAACCTGGGCTCAGATGGCCCGGCTGATAGTACCCTGTAAGGGCTCCTAATCCAGGGATAGAGGATGAGCAGCGTTTGTACTCCATGTTAGGAGCGACTTCACTTGGCGTCTGTTCCTCATGTCAGAGGCGGCCATTTCTTTTGGAGCTAAGTCGGCCTGCCACTGAGTAGTGCTACCAGTCTTCATGACAAAGGCAAACACATTCTACTTCGCCCAATCATGATGGTTGTTAACTTTACAAGCTTGATACCGTAATATGATTGAGTGGAGATAAGAAAAAAATAAGAAAATTACCTCCTCCTAAGAAAGTTCGCAGAGGCCGAAAGGTTAGAAATCAAATGGTCAATGGTCGCTTGTTTTTTTTTTTAATATATAAAAAGTGGTTTCATTCATATTCTGAAGTTAAAATATTGAAAGACAGTTGATAGTGACTGGTATACATTGAAAATTGCAGCTTTAATAAAAATAAGCGATTGCAAAAACCTTTGGAGTGGCCCTTGTATACACTCCAACAAAATAGTTTGGCAGAAAGGATTAATTGGACTCTTTTGGATCTGGTCAGGAGCACGATATGTGGAAGTGGTCTGCCAAAAGCTTGCTGGGCAGAATTGACATACACCTCGGTCAATGTGAAGAATAGCGTATCTAAAAGCCAGGATAACAAAAATACGTCATATGACCTATGGACTGCGAAAAATCTAGCATTGAACATCTAAAAACTATTTGCTGTAAAGTGTATGTACACATTCGGTCACAAGTAAGAAAATCCAAATTGGATGGAAGAGAGTAGTCAGAGGAAGCAGAATGTAGACAACCGAGTTAATAAATGTAATCTTGGGACTGTGTATTTAAAGAGTACAGTTTATTATGGAAGAACAATGGTTGAGAGCTATTTCCATCAGTTGAGCATCACAGCTATGGAACTCAATGAGAAACCGAAAATATTCTGTGTCTTCATTGGATCAAAATTATGTCAGGCCAATAAAAGAGGACAAACACACTAAGTGGAACGTATTAAGGACACCAAAGTTCAGGAAAGTTCATATGACACCTCCTTTGGCCCGGTCTCATCCTATGACTTTGAGTAGCTATGGAAATGTCCACTCGACTGAAATGTGTTATGCTCCAAGTAGAATAAACATAGCAGACCTACCAACTAAGTCAATGGGGAGAAATTTTTCCGAGATTCCCAAGTGCCGAAGTGCGCCTTGAACAAGCAAGAGATCACTCCGAGGAGGAGATTGATGTCATGAAGATGGCGCGCGATGCATCTTTGACGCTGATCGGTCCACGCAACAACGTGCGCATGCGCGTGACTATTTAGGATTTAGTTGTTGCTTTGGTGTGGCAGTCTCACATACGTTTTATTTTTCTCCTTTCTTTGAAAGATTTAATTTGTTATTCTCTATATAAAATAATAAATAAAAGCATTTTTATATTTTTTAAAAAGGCATACCTAGATCTGTGAAAAAAAAAACATTTTTTTCTCAAAATAATTTTTTAGAGGGATTTTCGAAGTTTTATTTAAACATTGATAAAGAGATGGCAATACATCGAGAATATATTACGAAGAGAAAATCGTTTTTCCCCAACAGATCCAGGTTCACGCTTCTTATATAAATATATTCAACAGATCGCCTTTTCATTCAAACAAAAGTATATTTAGTGTACGTTGCTGAGCCAGTCGTTTTATTGAAAAAATAAAACAAGAAAAATTTCTAACTATTTACTTGTTTACTTGACGGAGATACCAGTACCAACTATTCAAGAAATTCTGTGATAATTTTCTCTTTCAGTTCTTTAGTCTGAAGATGGAAACAACGCTGTTACCAAAACGTCACATGTAAATCTACTTATTTGGAATTGTTCTTGTTTACTTTGCGATTTTTTAATCTATAATCCAAATTTTACTTTCTGTTCATATAACATTTTTCTATCCACAATAGTTTTAGTGAGAGAGAAAATTATTTATTAAGTATTTATATATATACACAACACACGAATATTTTAAATTATATTGGAAGAAAAATAATAGAAAGTATTGTAAAGTATTTATTTATTTCTTTTTTTACATTTTCTTCAATTCGAACATTTATTTTTATCTTTCAACGGTTACAAAGACCGATTATATCATAAATCATAATTTTATAATTAACAAAAAATATATAGCATAATGGTATAGGTGCACATCTCATTTTTGTTTATATATATATAGGTATATATATTTCGATATAAAATTAGAATTTGATTGCATATATATATATATAAATTATATATAATTAAGATATTGAAAAATAAATATATTATATGCATTATTTGTAATATATAGCAGTTAATATTATTTTAAGATATTTATTTTAAAAATTGTATATTAATATCTTTTTAGACGCATAATAATATTTTTAGAATATATATTTTAATATTCTTAAAATTTTAAACCTTATTTTTCCATTAAAAACGATTTATTTCGAAAAAAAATAACCAAAACCTAAAATAAAATCATCATCAGGGTTTCAAAACCATTGTAGAAAAAGGGCAAAAAAAGCAAGATGATGATGAGAATGTGCATTACGCTAATTGCGGATGAATAATACATTTTCAATTAGAAATCGTCTTTATGATAATAATTAATATAATTTAATCATTTTTATTATAGTCGTCGAAATTTTAAATAATTTTAATGAAAATTTTAATTGAAAAGAAATCAGTGATAAAAATTGGGAATATTTAATTGAAAATAAATAAAAAATATTCAAATAAGGTAGTAATAATTTTAATACAAAAGGTGTGGAGAATAAACAGGTTGAATCTGAGAAGATGAAATGCAACAAGAAAAAGCCGGCAGAGGCGGGCTAGGTGGCGTCACGTGAGCACCGGTGACGCAGTTGTCGCCAAGATGCAGCCGTTTGGTCGTCAACCTTCGGCTTCCTACTTTAGGTGAGTCGTTACATCCATCACTGCACTGTTTCAATCTAGTTTAATAGTTGACCTTTTAGAGGCCATTGTAAGATCTCGCACCTCTCTATTTAACCCTATTTTATCGTTTAAATATTTTATTTTCATCTTTTGGAATCAATTCGGTAAAATTATATTAAGTGTGTATCTTAATAAATGCTATTGTTAGGAAATATTTCTAATTATTTTAAACCATTTTATGTTTAATAAATGCGTGATTTAATGATAAGTATATATAATTCGAGAAAAATTATAAATGTCTTTTTATTTTTTAAAATGCACTTTTGAGATCGTGAGTTAATAAACTATTCAGTAAAATGTCCTTGCGCAATTTGTTTACTGTGCTATAAATGGAATGAACCGTCTTTTCGATCAGGTCGGTAACTAATTAGGTCGGCCATCTTCTGTCAACAAGCCGGCTTAGCAAACTTACTGAGCGTGCTCAGTGTGCATGGTTCCAAACTTTTGGTTTGATGGCTTCCTTCATTTCCATATATTTTAACCTATTGTTTTATTTTTATTATTTATTGTTTTATATCGCTTATAGCATAACTTTATCATTTAAAATATTTAATTAAAAATTTAAATTAATTTAAATATCTTGATAAGTTGTCAAAAATTTATTATTATTATTTTTTATTTCTCGTGTGTAGATCTATTCTTTTTTAGTAAAATAATATTTAATATTATTCAACGGCCATTTATATTTCTTATATAATATATATTGCCAGTGTGGGTAGTGTGTTTTATATGTGAAGTGTGTTTTATATGTGTGTGAAGTTATTGTAAAAAAAAAGAGCTAATGTGGTAAAAATAATTTATAATTTCAATTGGAGTTAATTTTAAGGTTGTTTAATTCATATGATGTCAAACCCAGAAAGGTAAGTGCGCTCTATGGGTCCAACATGGAGGCTATGGGGGGAAGGGGGGGGGGGGGGAGGTATTGTCGCCATCTTTATTTTCCCAAATATGTCAAACGATCTCTCAAAACTTGAGATGAAATTTAAATCTATGAATATTCGAAATATTTTTTAAAAATAAATTAAAATATTTTAAGAATTAACCGCATAATATGGCAAATATATAAATATTTTAAAATATTTTATCCAAATTTTAATTTACTCTTTCTGCTAGTCAGGGTGAATATGCTAGAAGGAAAATTATATGGATTAGGAGAGGATGGATATATTCCCCATACACCCAAGCCATAAGCATGGTGAATATTTTAAAATATATATATATTTTTTTTTTGTTTTGTTTTACAGAACCATTAGTATTCCAGTCTAGAGAATGCATAGAATGGACATTAGCAAGAATTAAAATTTATTACTATCATTTTTGCTAATTATATTGGTGTTTCAAATCATTTTTGTTTAAATTAAAAACTAAAAAAAAAAGGCATATGAGTGTAGTACTCGCTTAAAATCCAATATGGAGGACAATGTATGGGGGCAGCCATCTTGATTTACTTTGAAATTTCAATCAACGAAAACAATATATAAAGACAAGAATTAATTTTTTAAAAATTATACTTATATCACAAAAATATTCTGTAAAAATAATAATAAAAAACATAGCTTTTTTCAATACCATTTAACATTTTCTCTGAATTATAAATTATTTTTAATATCAGAAATATATTTTAATTTTAATCCGTCTCTTTTAAATAAAAATATTATAAACACATAAAAGGTGTATGTTTAAATATATCTTAATGTGAATTTTTTATATAAGTATTTTTATAACTTATTTAATATAGGCATATGTTAAAGAGGCCATTAAAATCAGATTGGGTAGTTGTTGTGACTGCCTTCACTGTAATTAAATTATATTTCTACTCTTTCATAGAGATATGTATTCAAAGAGCACTAAGAAGGTACTAGTACTCTATTTGGTCACTTTCTGTAACTCTGGCTGGATTTTTCTTTACAAGTACCAGGAGTCATTTGAGGGAGAAAAATATAGTTAATTGAGTCACCGTTAATTCTGATATGTTGTATAGATCGAGAGATATAAGAGAGAGAAAGAAGTAAAGAATAATTTTTGAATTAAAATTCTAAGTTGTTGGTACATTGCTAGAGAATAGATCTAGGTGATTTTTTCCTTTTCAAAAATCGAGATAAGTAAGTTATTTCCAAAATGTTCCCATAGTTTTATCCCATAGTTCCCATAGACAGTTATATAGAGGGGCTATCGTGCCGGCTGTAACCTATATGAGAACCGAATGCTAAGGACTGCCATCTTGTTTACAGCTGTCAATATGGAGGACGAGCACTAATGGCTGCCATCACCTCTACCAATAGGAATTACGAATATTAAGGGCTTCCATTTTCCTTACAACTAATAATATGGACGACTAATACTAAGAGCTGCCAAGTTATTTGCCACTACCGCAATATGGAGGACGAGTACTAATGGCTATCATCTTGTTTATCTTTGCCAAGATGGTGGACAAGTACTATGGGGTACTATCTTGTTTACTGCTACCAATATGAGAAACGAGTACAAAGGTCTACCATCTTGTGTACCGCTAACAATATAGAGGACGAGTACTAAGGACTGCCATTTTATTTCTTTACCGCTGCTTATATAGATGACGAGTACTAAGGGCTGCCATCTTGTTTACCGCTACCAATATAGAGGAAGAGAACAAAAGGTTTTAATCTTGTTTACCACTGCCAAGATGGCGGACGAGTATTAAGGGCTGCAATCTTGTTTGTTTATCGTCCCCAATATGGAGAAGGATAACTAAAGGCTGCCATCTTTTTAACGCTACCATTAAGGATGATGAGTACTGAGGGATACCATATTGTTTGTTTACCGCTACCAATAGGGAGAACGAATACTAAAGGCTCCCATATTGTTTACCGGTGCCAAGATGGCGGACGAGTATTAAGGGCAGCCATCTTGTTTGTTTACGGCTACCAATATGGAGGACGAGTATTAAGGGCTGCCATTTTGTTTGTTTACCGCTGATAATAAGGAGGAAGAGTTCTAAGAGCTGCCATCTTGTTTACCGCTACCAAAAAGGATGATGAGTACTAAAGGCTGCCACCTTGTTGTTTACCGCTACCAAGAAGGAGAACGAATCCTAAAGACTGCCATATTGCTTACCGGTGCCAAGATGGCGGACGAGCAATATGGGCTGCCATCTTTTTGTTTACCGCTGATAATATGGAAAAGAGTACCAAGAGGCGCCGTCTTGTTTACCGATACAAATAAGGATGATGAGTACTAAGGGCTGCCATTTTGTTTGTTTACCGCTACCAATAGGGAAAACGAATACTAAAGCCTGCCATATAATTTACCGGTGCCAAGATGGCGGACGAGTATTAAGGGCTGCCATTTTGTTTGTTTACCGCTACCAATAGAAGAACGAATACTAAAGACTGCCATATTGTTTACCGATGCCAAGATGGCGGACGCCTATTGAGGGCAGCCATCTTGTTTGTTTACCGCTACCAATATGGAGGACGAGTATTGAAGGCTGCCATCTTGTTTGTTTACCGCTACCAATATAGAGGACGAGTATTGAGGGCTCCATCTTGTTTGTTTACCGCTGATAATATGGAGGAAGAGTTCTAAGAGCCGCCATCTTGTTTGCCGCTAACATTAGGGAGAACGAATACTAAAGGCTGCCATATTAATTACCGGTGCCAAGATGGCGGACGAGTATTAAGGGCTGCCATCTTGTTTGTTTACCGCCACCAATATAGAGGACGAGTATTAAGGGCAGCCATCTTGTTTGTTTATCGCTGATAATATGGAGAAAAGTACTAAAAGGCGCCATCTTGTTTACCGCTACCAATAAGGATGATGAGGGCTCCCATTCTGTTTGTTTACCGCTACCAATATGAAAAACGAAAACTAAAGTCTTCCATATAATTTACCGGTGCCAAGATGGCGGACGAGTATTAAGGGCTCCCATTTTGTTTGTTTACCGCTGATTATATGAAGGAAGAGTACAATGAGGCACCATCTTGTTTACCGCTACCAAGATGGCGGACGAGTATAAGGGCTGCCATTTTGTTTGTTTACCGATACCAATGGGAGAACGAATACTAAAGAATGCCATATTGTTTACCGTTGCCAAGATGGCGGACGCCCATTGAGAGCTGCCATCTTGTTTGTTTACCGCTACCAATATGGAGGACGAGTGTTGAGGGCTGCCATCTTGTTTGTTTACCGCTGATAATAGGGAGGAAGAGTTCTAAGAGTCGCCATCTTGTTTACCGCTACCATTAGGGAGAACGAATACTAAAGGCTGCCATATTACTTACCAGTTACACGATGGCAGACGAGTATTAAGTGCTGCCATCTTGTTTTTTACCGCTGATAATATGGAGAATAGTACTAAAAGGCGCCATCTTGTTTACCGCTACCAATAAGAATGATGAGTACTAAGGGCTGCCATTTTTTTTGCTTACCGCTACCATAAGGGAAAATGAATACTAAAGTCTGCAATATTATTTACCGGTGCCAAGATGGCGGACGAGTTTTAAGGGCTGCCATTTTGTTTGTTTACCGCTACCAATAGGGAGAACGAATACTAAAGACTGCCATATTGTTTACCGCTGCCAAGATGGCGGACGAGTATAAGGGCTGCCATTTTGTTTGTTTACCGCTACCAATAGGCAGAACGAATACTAAAGACTGCCATTTTGTTTACCGCTGCCAAATTAAGGGACTGCCATTTTGTTTGTTTACCGCTACCAATAGGGAGAACGAATACTAAAGACTGCCATATTTTTTACCGCTGCCAAGATGGCGGACGCCTATTGAGGGTTGCCATCTTGTTTGTTTACCGCTACCAATATGGAGGATGAGTATTAAGGTCAGCCATCTTGTTTGTTTACCGCCACCAATATGGCGGACGAGTATAAGGGCTGCCATTTTCTTTGTTAAGCGTTACCAATAGGGAAAACGAATACTAAAGTCTGCAATATTATTTACCGGTGCCAAGATGGCGGACGAGTTTTAAGGGCTGCCATTTTGTTTGTTTACCGCTACCAATAGGGAGAACGAATACTAAAGACTGCCATTTTGTTTACCGCTGCCAAGATGGCGGACGAGTATTAAGGGCTGCCATTTTGTTTGTTTACCGCTACCAATATGGAGGACGAGTATTGAGGGCTGCCATCTTGTTTGTTTACCGCTGATAATAGGGAGAAAGAGTTCTAAGAGCCGCCATCATGTTTACCGATACCATTAGGGAGAACGAATACTAAAGACTGCCATATTACTTACCAGTTACAAGATGGCGGAGGAGTACTAAGGGCTGCCATTTTGTTTGTTTACCGCTACCATAAGGGAAAATAAATACTAAAGTCTGTAATATTATTTACCGGTCCCAAGATGGCGGACGAGTTTTAAGGGCTGCCATTTTGTTTGTTTACCGCTACCAATAGGGAGAACGAGTACTAAAGACTGCCATATTGTTTACCGCAGCCAAGATGGCGGACGAGTATAAGGGCTGCCATTTTCTTTGTTTAGCTCTACCAATAGGGAAAACGAATATTAAAGTCTGCAATATTATTTACCGGTGCCAAGATAAGGGACGAATTTTAAGGGCTGCCATTTTGTTTGTTTACCGCTACCATAAGGGAAAAGGAATACTAAGGTCTGCAATATTATTTACCGGTGCCAAGATGGCGGACGAGTTTTAAGGGCTGCCATTTTGTTTGTTTACCGCTACCAATAGGGAAAACGAATACTAAAGACTGCCATATTTTTTACCGCTGCCAAGATGGCGGACGAGTATAAGGGCTGCCATTTTGTTTGTTTACCGCTACCAATAGGGAGAACGAATACTAAAGACTGCCATATTGTTTACCGATGCCAAGATGGCGGACGCCTATTGAGGGCAGCCATCTTGTTTGTTTACCGCTACCAATATGGAGGATGAGTATTAAGGTCAGCCATCTTGTTTGTTTACCGCCACCAATATGGAGGACGAGTATTAAGGGAAGCCATCTTGTTTGTTTACCGCTACCAATGGGGAGAACGAATACTGAAGACTGCCATATTATTTACCGCTGCCAAGATGGCGGACGCCTATTTGAGGGTTGCCATCTTGTTTGTTTACCGATACCAATATGGAGGATGAGTATTAAGGTCAGCCATCTTGTTTGTTTATCGCTGCCAAGATGTCGGACGAGTATTGAGGGTTGCCATCTTATTTGTTTACCGCTACCAATATGAATGACGAGTATTAAGGGCTGCCATCTTGTTTGTTTACCGCTACCAATATGGAGGACGAGTATTGAGGGCTGCCATCTTGTTTGTTTACCGCTGATAATAGGGAGGAAGAGTTCTAAGAGCCGCCATCATGTTAACCGATACCATTAGGGAGAACGAATACTAAAGATTGCCATATTACTTACCAGTCACAAGATGGCGGAGGAGTATTAAGGGCTGCCATCTTGTTTTTTACCTCTGATAATATGGAGAATAGTACTAAAAGGCGCCATCTTGTTTACCGCTACCAATAAGAATGATGAGTACTAAGGACTGCCATTTTGTTTGTTTACCGCTACAATAAGGGAAAATAAATACTAAAGTCTGTAATATTATTTACCGGTGCCAAGATGGCGGACGAGTTTTAAGGGCTGCCATTTTGTTTGTTTACCGCTACCAATAGGGAGAACGAGTACTAAAGACTGCCATATTGTTTACCGCTGCCAAGATGGCGGACGAGTATAAGGGCTGCCATTTTCTTTGTTTAGCGCTACCAATAAGGAAAACGAATACTAAAGTCTGCAATATTATTTACCGGTGCCAAGATGACGGACGAGTATTAAGGGCTGCCATTTTGTTTGTTTACCGCTACCAATAGGGAAAACGAATACTAAAGTCTGCCATATTATTTACCGGTGCCAAGATGGCGGACGAGTATTAAGGGCTGCCATTTTGTTTGTTTACCGCTACCAATAGGGAGAACGAATACTGAAGACTGCCATATTGTTTACCGCTGCCAAGATGGCGGACGCCTATTGAGCGTTGCCATCTTGTTTGGTTACGCTACCAATATGGAGGACGAGTATTGAAGGCTGCCATCTTGTTTGTTTACCGTTTCCAATATGGAGGACGAGTATTAAGGTCAGCCATCTTGTTTGTTTACCGCCACCAATATGGAGGACGAGTATTAAGGGAAGCCATCTTGTTTGTTTACCGCTACCAATGGAGAGAACGAATACTAAAGACTGCCATATTGTTTACCGCTGCCAAGATGGCGGACGAGTATTGAGGGTTGCCATCTTATTTTTACCGCTACCAATATGGAAGACGAGTATTAAGGGCTGCCATCTTGTTTGTTTACAGCTGATAATATAGAGGACGATTATTAGGGCTGCCATCTTGTTTGTTTACCGCTACCAAAACAGAGAAATAATCCTAATGACTGCCATACGAGTATTATTTAACGCTGCCAACTTCAAGGACGAGGTTTAAGGGGTGCAATCTTGTTTGTTTACCGCTGAAAATATAGAGGACGAGTATTAAGGGCTGCCATATTGTTTGTTTTACCGTTACCAATGGGGAGAACGAATACTAAAGGCTGCCATATTGCTTACCAGTTAAAAGATGGCGGACGAGTATTAAGGGCTGCCATATTGTTTTTTTTTTTGCCGCTGATAATATGGAGAATTGTACTAAAAGGTGCCATCTTGTTTACCGCTACCAATAAGGATGATGAGTACCAAGGGCTTCCATTTTGTTTGTTTACCGCTACCAATAGGGAAAACGAATACTAAAGTCTGCAATATTATTTACCGGTGCCAAGATGGCGGACGAGTATTAAGGGCAGCCATCTTGTTAGTTTACCGCTACCATAAGGGAGAACGAATACTAAAGACTGCCATATTATTTACCGATGCCAAGATGGCGGACGAGTATTAAGTGCTGCCATCTTGTTTGTTTACCGCTACTAATGGGAGAACGAATACTAAAGAATGACATATTATTTACCGCTGCCAAGATGGCGGACGAGTTTTAAGGGCTGCCATTTTGATTGTTAACCGCTACCAATAGGGAGAACGAATACTAAAGAATGCCATATTGTTTACCGCTGCCAAGATGGACGACGAGTATTAAGGGCTTCCATTTTGTTTGTTTACCCCTACCAATAGGGAAAACGAATACTAAAGTCTGCCATATTATTTACCGGTGCCAATATGGCGTAGAGTATTAAGGGCTGCCATTTTGTTTGTTTACCGCTACCAATAGGGAGAACGAATACTAAAGATTGCCATATTGTTTACCGCTGCCAAGATGGCGGACGCTTATTGAGGGTTGCCATCTTGTTTGTTTACCGCTACCAATATGGAAGACGAGTTTTAAGGGCTGCCATTTTGTTTGTTAACCGCTACCAATAGGGAGAACGAATACTAAAGAATGCCATATTGTTTACCGCTGCCAAGATGGCCGACGAGTATTAAGGGCTGCCATTTTGTTTGTTTACCCCTACCAATAGGGAAAACGAATACTAAAGTCTGCCATTTTATTCACCGGTGCCAAGAAGGCGTAGAGTATTAAGGGCTGCCATTTTGTTTGTTTACCGCTACCAATAGGGAGAACGAATACTAAAGACTGCCATATTATTTACCGGTGCCAAGATGGCGTAGAGTATTAAGGGCTGCCATTTTGTTTGTTTACCGCTACCAATAAGGAGAAAGAATACTAAAGATTGCCATATTGTTTACCGCTGCCAAGATGGCGGACGCTTATTGAGGGTTGCCATCTTGTTTGTTTACCGCTACCAATTGGAGGACGAGTATTGAAGGCTGCCATCTTGTTTGTTTACCGCTACCAATAGGGAGGACGAGTGTTTAGGGCAGCCATCTTGTTTGTTTACCGCTATCAATGGGGAGTACGAATACTAAAACTGCCATATTGTTTACCGCTGCCAAGATGGCGGACGAGTATTGAGGGCTGCCATCTTATTTGTTTACCGCTACCGATATGGAAGACGAGTATTAAAGGCTGGCATCTTGTTTGTTTACCGCTAATAATATAGAGGACGAGTATTAAGGGCTGCCATCTTGTTTGTTTACCGCCACCAATACAGAGAAATAATCCTAAAGACTGCTATATTAATAAACGCTGCCAAGATGGAGGACGAGGTTTAAGGGTGGCATCTTGTGTGCTACCGCTACCAATGGGGAGAACGAATACTGAAGGCTGCCTTATTGCTTACCAGTTCAAAGCTGGCGGAGGAGTATTAAAGGCTGCCATCTAGTTTGTTTAGCGCTGATAATATGGAGAAGAGTACTTGAGGCGCCATCTTTTTTACCGCTACCAATAAGGATGATGAGTACTAAGAGCTGCTATTTTGTTTGTTTACTGCTACCAATGGGGAAAACGAATACTAAAGTCTTATATTATTTAACGGTGCCAAGATGGCGGACGAGGTATAAGGGCAGCCATCTTGTTTGTTTACCGCTACCAATGGGAGAACGAATACTAAAGACTGCCTTATTGTTGGCGGACGCCTATTGAGGGTTGCCATCTTGTTTGTTTACCGCTATCAATTTGGAGGAAGAGTGTTGAAGGCTGCCATCTTGTTTGTTTACCGCTATCAATATGGAGGACGAGTATTGAGGACTGCCATTTTGTTTGTTTACCGCTACCAATGGGGAGAACGAATACTAAAGACTGCCATATTGTTTACCGCTGCCAAGATGGCGGACGAGTATTGAGGGCAGCCATCTTGTTTGTTTACCGCTACCAATATGGAGGACGAGTATTGAAGGCTGCCATCTTGTTTGTTTACCGCTACCAATGGTGAGAACGAATACTAAAGACTGCCATATTGTTTACCGCTGCCAAGATGGAGGACGAGTATTAAGGGCTGCCATCTTGTTTGTTTACCGCTACCAATGGGGAGAACGAATACTAAAGACTGCCATATTATTTACCGCTGCCAAGATGGAGGACGAGTATTAATGGCAGCCATCTTGTTTGTTTACCGCTACCAAAATGGAGGACGAGTATTAAGGGCTGCCATTTTGTTTTTTTACCGCCACCAATATGGCGGACGAGTATTGAGGGCAGCCATCTTGTTTGTTTACCGCTACCAATATGGAGGACGAGTATTGAAGGCTGCCTTCTTGTTTGTTTACCGCTACCAATGGGGAGAACGAATACTAAAGACTGCCATATTGTTTACCGCTGCCAAGATGGAGGACGAGTATTAAGGGCTGCCATCTTGTTTATTTACCGCCACCAATATGGAGGACGAGTATTGAAGGCTGCCTTCTTGTTTGTTTACCGCTACCAATGGGGAGAACGAATACTAAAGACTGCCATATTATTTACCGCTGCCAAGATGGAGGACGAGAATTAAGGGCAGCCATCTTGTTTGTTTACCGCTACCAAAATGGAGGACTAGTATTAAGGGCTGCCATTTTGTTTTTTTACCGCCACCAATATGGAGGACGAGTATTAAGGGCTGCCATCTTGTTTTTTTACCGCTACCAATGGGGAGAATGAATACTAAAGGCTGCCATATTTTTTACCGCTGCCAAGATGGAGGACGAGTATTAAGGGCTGTCATCTTGTTTGTTTACCGCTACCAATGAGGAGAACGAATACTAAAGACTGTCATATTGTTTACCGCTGCCAAGATGGAGGACGAGTATTAAGAGCTGCCATCTTGTTTGTTTACTGCTACCAATATGGAGGACGAGTATTAAGGGTTGCCATCTTATTTGTCTACCGCTACCGATATGGAGGACGAGTATTAAGGGTGCCACCTTGTTTGTTTACCGCTTCCAATATGGAGGACGAGTATTAAGGGCTGCCATCTTGTTTGTTTACCGCTAACAATATGGAGGACGAGTATTAAGGGCTGCCGTCTTGTTCACCTGTACCAATATGGACAAATAATGATGAAACATATATTTTACACACATTATATATTATAAGTGGTATTTAATTTAAACGTCAAAAATATATGATTTTTATTATTTAATTTTTTTCAAAATAATATTAACAATTCATTTGAAAAATATTATATTTTGAATTATGTCCTGTACTTCTAATGTCGTTTCTATTCTATCTTAATACAAACATATTCATTGATTTGAATAATATTATTACGCCGATATTGTTTTCAACATGGCCAAAAAATGGATTTGATTTAATTTAATCAACTTGTAAATTTCTTAAGAAAATAGAAGAAACTCGATATTTTCATATTTGAGCCTTATTTTCTGTGGACTAATGCGATATTTTCAATCTACATCCAAAAGCTCAACTCGGAAAATCCTATAGGGGGTTCTAGTTACTAATGTGCCGCCATATAGGTTTAATGTTGAACATTACTGCTGGGACAGATAATTTATTCCAAGATATATTTCATATATATATATGAAATATATCTTAGAATAATATATTTAGAGAGAAGAGACCACATATATATATATATTTGCTCTCTTCTCAATATTCTCTTCTTTTTTTTCTTATCTTCCTTCGAATTAAAAAAATGCAAATATATATTTTTAAATATTTACCTCAAATGTACATTTCATTTTAAATGATATTAGGTTCTAAATTTTGCTATATAATTCGATTTAGATTTAAGGCTAATGTAAACTTCTTTATTAAATACTCATGGACAAAACTTAAGGAAGTTATTCCTTTTAGCATGTATATCGGGATTCAGACAATGACTCTGAAAGATATTTGATTAAGTGGCCTTTATTGAAACACATGAGATACCAAGTTTGAACAAAATTGCCTTGTCTCCTTAAAAAAAAAATAATAATAGAGACGAGCGGCGATATCAAAGACTTTCCACTTCCTCAAATTTTGTCCTTGAGGATATATCAACGGAGATATAGTTTATTTTTAAATCCAAACAGAGACATATGCACTAGCCAGGATATTTATTATGGAGAACCATCCCAATGACAGGTCCCTGTATTCTATTTGGAAATTGAAAATGCTTAGGGGTTTGTGTAAAATAACCAGGGAGTGAGATGGGCAATTTTTAGAGAGCGAAGAGAGAGCAATTTATATTATATTAAGATTGCTGGAATGAGAGAGAGGGAGTTGATTTTGAATCAAGGGGTCTAGGTGCCATAAACATATGTAAATCCAAATTTAGGTTATATTTTCAAATGGATCCAATAAGCATAAAGCTTCATTAAATCACAAAGAAACTTAAAATATTACACACCACACAAAATGAGGAATCAACATCACACACAAGCAACCAGTCACAGAAGTCAAAATCTTTGAAACTATACCAAACGACTGATTATAGAAGTCAACTCCTCACATACTACACCTAACAAATAGCCATAGAATTTAACACCCAAACACTACACCAACCAAATAATAACAAGTAGCTACAGGAGTCAACTTTCACATTACACCAGACAACTGGCAACAAATGTCCACCCATCTCATTTCACACCAAATGACAAAATAAAAAGCTAAGTAGCCAACACCATAAATAAAACCAAACAATTGGTCACAAAGGCAAAGCCTCAAACATTGCACTAAATGTTCGGCAACAGGAGACAACAGCCAAACACTTCACGAAACAACTTGCTATAGGAGTCAACATGCCAAAGACTGACCATATACATTAATAACTCACAAACTACACGAACGACTATCTACAGGAGACAACGCTTTAAAATTTCCCTAAAACTCTGGACAATTGAATGAATATCTTACACGCTACAACAAACAATTAGCGTCAGGAACAAACATCATACACTACAATATATTACTGGCCACAGGAGTCAAAACACCAATAGAGTAGTCACAGGAGTCAACATCTTATACACTACACCAAAATGGCTTCAAGAATCAACATCTAACAAAATAAATTAAACAAATTACAATAGGAGTTTATGGGAATCAACAACATAACCAATATCAAACAGCTGACCACTGAATTCAAAACACCAAAATAATGACCTGGATGCGAACAGTTCAAATACTACACCAAACATCTAATCATAAATGGCCAAAAATCTCACATACTACATAAAACCAATGACATTAGAAATCTAAAGGAGGTAACACATTTGACTCCACCTAACAACTGCCACGGGAGTCTTCACACTAAAAGACTTGTCACTGGAGCGAACAATAAGATGCAACATCAATATATTGGAAGAAGGAGACAATAAATCACAATACACTAAACAACTGACCACAGGTGTCAACATCTCACAAACTACACTAAACGACTCCCCACATGAATCAAAACCTCACACTCTACACCAAATGACTCGTCACATAGTGAATAACTCGCTCACAACAATATTCAATCGGCGCAAAAGTTAACACTCACTCAATATACCTAACAATTGGCGGCAGGTGTCAACACCTCAAACACTACACCAAACAATTAGTAATAGGCATCAACACCTCAATTAATACAACAAACGGCCATCCACATTACAACACCTCTCACCGCCTCACACATTGAATCAAACTAAAAAGACCAAGAAGCCTAATTAAGTCAATATCTAGAACAGATTAAACAACTGAATCACAGGAGAAAACACATCACACAACAAACAATTAGCCACAAGAGTCAACGCCTCTAAACAACACTCAATGTTTGACAGAAGAAGAAAATTGAATCAACATCTCAAACTGAAAAAAAAAAGAAATACTTGCAAAGTGGCACAACACACATTGCATACTATAAAAACATCTGGCCATAATGGTCAGCACTTCAAACATTATAACATTCGACGGTCCACGGAAGTCAATTCCTCACAAACAACATCAAATATTCAAAAATATGAGGCCAAAAGTTTCAACACATCACTCTAAACCAGAAGACATGCTACTTGAATCAGCACTTTACACCGTACAGCAAGTAATGACAATAGATGACAACAGCTCACACACTAATAATTGGCGGTAGGATTGTCATTGAAATATAGACACAGACTAATTGTCTGTAGGAATGTACATCTCTCACATTACACTAAACAACTGGCCACCTAAATAAAAACACTGAATATTACATAAAGCAATTGGTCATAGGAGTCAACTCCCGGTTACCTACACCAAATGATTGTTCACTGGAGTTAAAACCTTACAGGAGGCTATACATGAGGATCTTCCGAGGCGCGATTGTTGCTAGTTGAAAACTTCACCCAATACTTTACAGGAGGCTATATAGGGTTCAACACCCTAAATACCTAACAATTTTTACAAGTCAACACATAAAACGACTGGCTACAATAATCAACATCTCATAAAAGACACCAAACGACTGTCCACAAGACTTCACACATTACATCAAACGACTGAACAAAGAAGTGGATAACTCATAAAAACAGCTAACAAACAATTCGCGGTAGGAATCTACACCACACATTACTTCAAGCAATTATCCAAAGGAGTCAACATTTTGCAGAAAACCATCATCTAGTCATTAGTGTCAACACTTATTACACTACATCAAGTGAATTTCCACACTGGATACAAACCTCACACCTATATCATCAAACAAATGACAACCAGATACTAAAATAATCTCAACTACACAAAAAGGTTTGAAACAAGAGTCAACAAATCACACCTTACACAAAATTATGGGCCTCAGGAGTCAAATCTTAAACACAACACCTAATAAATAACAACAGAAAGCTAATAGAAGTTAATACTTCACACTACACCAAAAATTACAACAGAAGGGTACAAGTGTTTATACCCCACACAATACGAAACAACTGACCATAGGAGACAACAAATCACACACTTCATTAACCAATGAATACAGGAATCAACGCCATATATTACATACACAAAAATATTCAACAGAGATCACACAACACACTAAACAAAATGACTGGACACAAGAGTAAAATATCTCACAGACACAACATCAAACAATTGGAGTAAGGAGTGAACAAATCACGCGATACACCCAATAATTGGCGTAAGGGGAGTTAACAACATACAATACTCCAAACAAATGGCTGAAGAAGTCAACACGCCATTCGAATGACAACAGGAGTAAACATCTCACCCATTACACCAAACGAATTTGCACAGAAGAAATTTCTTTACGCATTCAACTGAATAACTGACCTAAGGAATCAACACCTCATACATTACAACAAGCAATTGACGCCAGGAATAAACACACACACACACACATCATACACTACAATAAATTACAGGCCACAGGAGTCAACACACAAGAAGATTAGCCAAAGAATTAGCCTATATTAAACGACTGTTCACGGGAGTCAACACACACACATCCTATACACTACACCAAAAAATTACCACAGGTGTCAGCACCTTACACTTTACACGATACAATTGTCGGCTTGAATCCACACTACACACTACCTAAAATTAGCGGCAGAAGTCAACACTTCAAACACTAAACCAAACAACTAGCCAAAGGAGGGAGTTAAAGGACAAGTGGTATTAACCGATGATTTTCGTCAGCCACAACCCGGGATAGAATCCTGCATTGGACATGTTGGAAATATTGCCTTAATGCCCCCGATTATTTCGAAGTCCAACCACGCCAGTGCGTTCAGGTAACCAAACGGGGCTCTGGAACATTGGTAACCGCATGTGTTGAACTGCTTTCTAACTGTGTAGATATGTGATATACCTGCAGTGAAAGCGCGCAGTCGCTAATTATAACAATAATGATTTTTAAGAAACCCAGACATAGGAAACTAAATCTCGAAAATTACGCCAAAAATAACATATGGAGATTTAAAAGTTCAAAATAACTCAAATAAAATTAAACAAACTGGCCACAGGTGTCAACATCTCACAAACTACACCAAACGACTCTCCACAGGAGTCAAAACCTCATACTCTACATAAAATGACTGGCTACAGAGTTGATAACTTACAACTAAATTCAATTGGCGGATAGAGTAACACTCCATAAATATATTTCTAACAATTGACAGCAGTTGTCAACACCATATACTACACGCATAATACAACAAACGATAATCCACAGGAGGCTAAGCCTCACACATTACATTAAACTAATAAGATCAGGAGAGCCTGAGTATGTTAATATCTCTAACTGAATATAAACATCTGTCCACAGGAGAAAACACATCACACACTTCACCGAACGACTGGCTACAGGGGTCGACACCTCAAAACAACATTTGACGACAGAAGTCTAGGGAGTAAACACCTCAAACTACAAAATAAACCTATCAAAATGACGCAACACATTGCATACTACACAAAACCCCTGGCCATAGAAGTCACTCTCTCTACCTCATGCAGAATACCATTCGACGGTTCACAGGAGGCAATTCCTTACACACTACACTAAATATTTAACAATATCAGTCTAAAGGATTCAACACCCCACTCTAAACCAACTTGAATCAACACTATACACTATACAGCAGGTGAATGGCAATAGACGACAACAGCTCAAACACTACACCTAACAATTAGGGTAGGAGTTATTTCAACACACTGCAACGAACAATTGGCTGAAGGAATCAACTCCTCACAACATAACCACTGAACAACTGGACAATGAAATGAACACATTGCACAAAAAATGGTATTAAGAAATCAACAACTGATAAACTAAACACAATCACTTATCACAGGAGTTGCAACCTCACAAACTACACTAAAAATGACAACAGAAGGCTACAGGTTTCAGCATGTCACACTACACATAGCGACAAGTAACAGCAGTTAAGATCTCGACAGCAAAATAAAAAACTGGACGAGGAGTCAACATTTCTCATACACTACACCAAATGAATGGGTACAGGAGTCGGGTACAGGAGTCCACACCTTACAAATTGCTCCAAACAAATGACAGCAGTAAGCTACATAAGTCAAAGCCTTTAACAATAAACCAAACAGGTGAAGGCAGTAGACTAAAAGAGTCGAACATCAAACTACTCCAAAAAACAGGAAACATGAGTTAATATCTCAAAATACAATTAACAACAGGCCAAATTATTAAAAACACCAAACAACTGTTCCAAGGAGTCAAAACTCCAAACAAATTTCTATAGAGAGGAAGCCCCACAAACCCACACCAAGCAATTGGCCACAGGAGTCAACACCTCCACACATTATGCTAATAAATTGGCTGCAAATGTCAACAGCTCACACACTACACTCAACAATTGGCGGCATAAATAAACACCATGCACTACATCGAGCACCTGCCACAGGAAAAAACTCAGTAAATGACTAGCCACAATAGTCAGTACTTCAAACAATACACTAAACAACCGTCCACAGAATTCAATGCCTCACACACTGCAACATAAAGCTGGCCTGATAAGAAAACACCTCTCACCTAGTAAATCTAGAAATTAGCCATGGGATTCAACACCTCACACACTACACCAACTAAATGACAAACAGGCTATGAAAGAATCGATACTAACTCTCTACTTAACAATTACTACAATATCACCACAACAAACACAACTGTTTACATTAATCAGAGTCTCACGAAAGACATAAAACTACTGTTTTAAGAAGTCAAAATCTCAATCACTACACCAAACAACTGCCCAAAGAAGTTTATATCCAATACACAGCAACTAACAATTTCAGTAGAAGTCAGCACCACAAACTACTCCAAAACAATTGACCACAAGAGTCAACACACCAAACAAATGAACAACTCACACACAACAATTTAGCCACTGATGTTAAAACCTAAAACACTATACCTAGCGACTCTCCACAGGATTCAAAACCTCACACCTACCCCCAATCAAATGACAACCGGAGACAAAGGATTCCCACCACACGGTACCCTAAAAGATTGGTTACAAGAGTCAATACTTCGCACACTACACAGCAAAGGACTGTCAACTTGTCACACACTGCAACAAATAACTGTGAACAGGACACAATACCTCACAGTCTAAACCAAAACGCTAGCAATACACACTGTACACACACACATCAAACGTGAAACAACTATAATAATCAGTAGGCCACAGTAGATAATACACAAAAAGACTGTATAGAGTAGCAACACCTTACAATCTACACCAGGCCACTATCCACAGGAATGAGCATATAACATACTATATCATGCGACTTTCCACAGGAATGGACAACTCACACACCACCCCAAAAAATGCTCCACAGATTCAAATGCTCATTTTATACCAAACCATTGGCGAAAGAAATCATTAACACGCACTACACCTAACAATTTGTAGCAAGTTTCATCGCCTTAAACACTCTGAAAATTAACTATCCATATGAGACAACACCTTACGTTCTACACAAAATAAATAACTTCAGGAAAGCCTAAATATTTCAACATTTCATACCCTGCAGTGAAACACTTGACAAAGGAGTCAAAATTTTACCATACCAAACAAATTTCAACAAAAGGATACAGGTGTGACAAACTTTCCTCTATATTAAACATTTTGTCAGAGTTATAAACACATTACAAACAACACCAAATAACTTGCTACAGTTGAGTCAACACCTCAAAACTACTTTAAGAAATTAAAACATAAAACAAAGAAGTCAACACTTCTAGCTACACCAAATAACTGTCTTAAATAGTGAATACATTACAGACTTCACTAAATATCTGGCCTATGGACCCAACACCACACACCTAAAATTGAACGATAAAAATGGAAAAGAGAGTCAACATCTTGCACACAACCCTGCATAATTAGCGGCAAATGCAACCCTACAAACTACGCTTAATTATTGAGGGCAGGATTCAACGCCTTACACACTACGCCAAACAATTCGCTACAGAAATATACACACCAAGCGATTAGCCGCGGTAGATAGCACATCACAGATTACTCCACACGTCTGTCCACAAAGGTCAAAACCTCACAAACTAGACCTAATGACTGGCCGCAGAAGTGGACATCTCATACATTACCCCAAATATCTGGCCACAGAAGTCAACACATTACAGAGTAAAACATATAAATGACCATACCTCACAAACTACCCCTAACAATTAACGGCAAAAGTCAACATTACACTCTATACCAAAAAACTATACTAATGGAAAAAGCTTAAGTAAGTTGTTCTTTTCAGCATATATATCGGGATTGAGACATTAACTCAAATACATTTTATACACAGTGACTTTTTTTTGAAGGCACACAAGATAACAAAGTGTAAACAAAATTGCCTCCGTCTCCTTAAAAAAACAAAAACAGACGACCCACGACATTAACAGCTTACCACTTCCTTAAGTTTTGTCCATGAGTGAAGCTACAGGAATTAACACCCAATAAACTGGCCTCGGGTTTAAACGCCTCGAACATTACACTAACGAAAATCAATAGAAGTCAACATCTCACATATTACACCAAATGACTAGCCACAAGAGTCAAGACCTCACACATAGCACCAATTAAATAGCCAGAGGAGCCAACACATTACATGGTACACCAAAGAATTGGGTCTAGAATTAAAGTCCACCCACTATGTCTTACATTTGAATGCAAAAGTCAACACTTCAAACATTACACTAACAAGTAGATCTAGGAGTCTTCACCTCACACACTATACCAAATAAATAACATAGACAATGAAGTCAACGCCTCATAGCTTATACACCGAAAGACTTGCGAAAAGAATCAACACCTCATGCACTACACCAAACAAATGACAACAAGAGAATATAGGAGTCAAAACCACATTCTACATGAATCTGTTGACTACAGGAATAAATACATCACAATACATTTCACCAAATAACGGGATAAGCGCCATAACCTCAGAACTAGACCTAACAAATGATTGCCGAAGGCTAACAAGTCAACACACGGAACGACTGGTCATATAGTCAATAGCTCACAAACTACATCATACACCTCACACACTATACAATGTAACAAAGCAAAAGGTCAGCACATCACTTACCACCCAACAGATTAAAGCAGTAAGCTACAGTATTGAACACCTCATAATACAATAAAAAATGGCTACAGACGTCTACATCTCACACACTACCTCAGACGACTGACCAAAGGATAGAATAGCTGAAACAACAACCATAGGCGCAAGGAGCCCACTCCTCACACAATAAACCCAACTAATAGCCATAGGAGTCAACATATCACACACTATACTAAAATATGGGGTGCTGGAGTCAATCCCAAATACTACACCAAACATTTGGAGGTAAAAGTTACCACCTCAAATACTATAATAATCCACTGGAAACGGAAATAACCATTTGGCACACTACATTAAACAAATGACAACAGAATTATACAGGAGTCAACACCTCCCAATAGACCAAACAAATGGCAATAAGAAGCTACAGGAGTTAACATATCGCACTACACAGAACAACTATCAGCAGGAGTCAACCTCTCACACTCTATATCAAACGACTGGCAACAGGAGTGAACGCCTCACACCCAACACTAACAATTGGCCACAGAAGTGAACACCCCACACACTTTACCAAACAATTAATGACAGTATTCATCTTCTTAAAAACTACACCAAACACTTGGCTACAGAAGTTTACGCACCAAACAAGTGCGCACATCACATTACATACGACTCCTAACAAATGTGAACCGAAGTCAAAACCCCACACGCTGCAACAAACCGGCAGAAGTCTATATTTTTCACTACACCAAACAACTGCCCACAGGAATATAAAACTGATACTCTACGCTAAAGAACTCGACCTAGGTGTCAAATGTCTCATATCCATCTGAGGCCACGGGAATCAACTCCTCACTCACTGCACCAAACCTTCGGCCTAGGTGGTTGCACACTACACCAAACAACCGGGGCTACCGGAGTAAGCACCACTCCCCCTTCACCAAACGACTGGTTACCGGAGTCATTACCCCCACACACACATTCACCTTCTCACTACCCATAAATAACCACCAAACACAACAGGACAACCACATCATACAATACATAAACTAACTCACCACAACAAATTTCTTTCACTAGACATCACGCTACACTAAGAAATTTACCTCTCAATTGACGGAATGAAACAAAACTATACGTCACATCACACCGAACCGAACTCGTATATTTCACAGCACTAAATAATTGATCGTACAACTAATCCACATCCCATTCAAGCTACATCACAATTACCACATTGGTGTGGTGTCAACTCACCAAACAAAGCGCCATATCACACAGCTCTTCATATTACACACAAGATCACATATCACAATATAAAACTTCAGCACAGCAGGTGATATAAAAATTGCGCATCCCACAACCTAAAGGAA
>CP092886.1:157101423-157169919 GCA_030710605.1 Cordylochernes scorpioides | reverse complement strand
ACTCACCAACAGACCTCTTACCATTCTACACACCAAATAACAAACCACGTTAGGCATAAATAGGAATTCCAAATACCACTTCGCCTCACCCACCTCACCCCACGCCAACTACACAAAAATTCAGACCACATTCCTTTATATACCAAATATGTAACTTTCTAAAAATGAACCTCCTTTATTTAATGTAGAGTTTCTAAGGTCAATACGTTTGTTCTAATCGTACACTTCACCTTGATTGGCTAATGAAATCAATGCTAGCTATCTGATTGATTAAGCACAGTGAGAGAGAACAACCAATTAGAGAGCTCGAAATAAACTTGAATACCTGAATATATAAATTGAATGTAATTCTACTGTCCTAAAAGATTATGTCCATAGTTTGCTTATATACTATTTTAAGATTCCATCCTTCAGTTCAACACACATCATTTCACACTGAACAACTGACAGCACAACAAACCACATTACAGACAACACAACATCACAATACGTGAAACAACTGACACAGAACATTGTATTGAGTCTTTGATTGTTTTAAAATAAAGTATGATGTTGTAGAAAGAAACATTGTAGTGATAAAGCATTAGATGATGACACTAAGTTTATATTGATTTGAGTAAGCTTGTATGTGCAGGGAGAAAATAGTAATTTTCTCACGAGAGAGGTGGTTTGAAGATATATAGTGTAGAACAAATTGTTCAAGATGAAGTGATATAGATTAACTAAGTGGACTGGTCAAATTATAATCGAACTAGAGGATTGTAGTTTTATACCGCATCCAATGAAGTGATTTAAGGTGTAATATTTATATGAGAGTAAGTAGTGCAACTTTAGAGTGAAAGTTGTCATGAGAAGAATAACTATTGGGGGCGAAAAATTGGATATATATCATTTTATTACAACAATAGATTATTATTGAGATCAAAGAATTAAGAAATGTGTTGCTGAGAAATCTCATGTGTCTATAGTAAAGCAGTTTCAAAACAAACATTTTATCGAACGCTTCAAAATAATGATCTTTATGCAAGATAACTAGTTCTATGTATCTCTCTCGCCCATTCTCACAAGAGATATGCTGGAATTTGTTCCGTAAACATCTGTTTTAGATTAAGGATTACTGGACCCATCATCCCCCTTCAGTGACGAGTCAAGATTCTGCCTAGACACTGGTTCTCGATAAGTCTTTATATGGAGAGAACCTGAGACTCGTTTCCGTCCTATTAACACCGGAGAAAGGGGTCATTTTAAGAGATGGATTATAATGGTCTGGGCTGACTTTATTCGAATAAGCCTGCCCTTTTCCACGTGTTTGATGTAAGCCCATTGACTGCTCAAAGATACAGAAACAGAATTTGAGGGCACTATGCTAAATATTTCAAGAGTGTGTTTGGTCGCCAGTTCATCTTTATATATGATAATTCCTTTTCGCATAGGGAATTGATAGTCTATCATTTCTTATTTAGTGAAGATATTGAGTGAGTGGATTGGCCACAGACACATCTCCGAATCTTAATTCCATAAGACATTCCTGGGGTGTCTTAGGTAGGCGTATTGCAGCTCGTCAGCCCCCCCGGAATCATCTTCGAACCATCTATATGCTATTTAGGAGGCGTGGGCTTGATATTTTAAATATACACTTCCTCCAAAGCCTGTTTAATTAGCATATAAATTCGTCGGGAGTGTTGCATAGCTGTAATAATTGATCATACTCTCTCTCTCTTTTAATTCCTATATATTATGGATATGCTGCCTTTTTTGTATATTAAAATTATCCAAATACTTAATTTTATTTTCAATTTCATAAATTTATCCCCAAGAAGCGATATTTATTATCTACGAAATAAATAATCTGTGTACCATATATGATGCGTACCAATATCTGAGGCCGTGTATCCACATTTATTCATGATGCCGTAGTCAATGCGTTGTTCACATTCAGAATTTGAACGCTCTTATAAAGCTCTGAAATACTCTTTTATCGGATGGAAGTATGTTCTTTGTGAAAGTCCCAGGGATATATCATACAACCAAAGAATAAAAGGTCTGAATTCTCATTAACATCGAATTCCAATATATTGCCCACGAATGTTAACCTAATGGATACAATCACCAAAAGCTCACTGGTAAGTGAGACTTCAAATATCACCTACCCAACAAAATTTTTACTTTTACGAAACCTCTTTTGTAGAGGCAATGAAACAATATCCTAAGACAAATCCCATCACTCTTTGAATTTGGTGTCAATAGCGTGTGGAGAAAGTTACTGTGTCTGACAGGTGTCTTTGAATGATGTCTTCCATTGTGTATCTGGTCACTCATACAGAACTTCGAAATATATGCTCTACCTCTCCAGTGTTTATTTCATTTTGCTGTGGGAGAGAAAGCGAAATTCAATCTCAAACATCTACCACACCCTGTATATGATCAGTTTAAAGTATACAATGCAATCTACATATAGAATGCTGAGTAATTGAAGCGAGAATATGACAAAAAGATATTCAATGGGTTTATATTTTGATGGTATATATATATATATCTTTCAGGGTGATATTTTTATGTCTATGGATAATTTGTAGAACATATTAGCAACTGAGCACTCACTACATTTTTTTAATAAAAGAATTAGACCATTTTAGATCTAACTTTTATAAATGTGAAACAACTTCCGGTAATTTCCTTACTCCGGGGGGGTGTGGTAAAATATTGAGAGGACTTGGCTCATCAGTGGTTAACCCCTTTCAGCGGTTTCGCCAATTTGATCCGCCAAACTTCTCTACTATTAAATTGACCTATTTGTTTTGGCAGATATATCAAATCCGCTAGAGAGAGAGAGAGAGAGGAAGGCTCACCACTGATTGGCCAATACCTACATATATTTTAATCGCAGTAAGGATAGTAATGCTTTAGTTGATAGTAAAGCTGTTTTATTACTTTAAAAATCGAACGAAAATGGTTTCATTTCTTATAAAAGTTGGAATGCTATTGCCTTAAGGTTTCCCCAACATATTGTTGAGCATAAATAATGTATTAATTATCTACAATAAAATATATAAGCTTTAATTTATATATAACAAATGAAAACATTAAGACGCGAATATTTCTCTTTTCACAAAAAAAAAAATAAAATCAAACTTCTACTGTCCTTACTGCGATTAAATAATATATTGGGAGGGCTTGGCTCATCAGTGGTGAACTCTCCCAGCGATTTCGTCAATTTTTAATCTACCAGACCGCTTCTTTAGAGCTCTAATGCTGTATTGAATCATTCTGCTTTTATATGCTACACTGAAGGATGGAATCTTAAAATAGTATATAAGCAAACTATGGACATAATCTTTTAGGACAGTAGAATTACATTCAATTTATATATTCAGGTATTCAAGTTTATTTCGAGCTCTCTAATTGGTTGTTCTCTCTCACTGTGCTTAATCAATCAGATAGCTAGCATTTATTTCATTAGCCAATCAAGGTGAAGTGTATGATTAGAACAAACGTATTGACCTTAGAAACTCTACATTAAATAAAGGAAGTTCATTTTTAGAAAGTTACATATTTGGTATATAAAGGAATGTTTTTATTTTGTCATTCCATCTGTATAGTTTTAAAGGCAATTTATTCCAGAATTAGCTGAATATCTTCGGCTGTTTTAGTAGTTAATTGATAAATTAGAATAAAACTCATTTGTGGAAGTGTTCGGACACTATACGAAATATTTCGAAAGAAATTTGGAACTGTTGTATTTGTCAAGATTTGCTCTCTTAAATAGTACGTTAGTGTTCATTTATTTTATTTATTTTTCTCTTTATAGAGCGAATTCCCCGAATCGAAAGAGAATAATAAATCCTTTAAAATATAGGATGGATAGATGGATGAATAATATATATGGAAATGTAATTTTTCAAACTAGTATTAAATGGACTAGTATTTTCGTATTATGGTTGTCTGTATGTGTGGAATTATTTACGGAGCTGCAGTGTTTATTGCAAAGCACATCGTGTAGCGGCTTTAGCAATTATGGAATTGTGAATAGACTGTGATATTTAAAACATTGTATATAAGCTGCAGTATGTATAACATTGTATAAGGCTGCAAAATGCATATCATTATGTATAGGCTGTATATTGCATGGTATCGTGTATAGACTGAAGTATATATGACAATGTGTATAGTCTGTAGAACATGTGACATTATATATCGGCTGTAGTATATATGGCATTGTGTTCATGCTGTAGAACGTATGACATTGGGTGTAGCCTTATTATGTACGCCGTAGTGTATAGGTCTCACTATATATAGTATTGTGTTTAGGTTGCAGAATGTGTACAACTGGATATAAGTTGTAATACGTATGGCATATTGTGTACAGGCTCTAATATATATGATATTATATATAGAGATTGCAAACTATATGGTATTTTGTGTAGGTTGCATAAGATGCGTGACATGGTGTTTAGGTTTTAGTATGCGTGGCATTTATTTTCTAGTGACTGTTGTAATATAGCAATGTGTAAGTCTTTAGGATATATCTAGATGTGTTTAGACTTCAGAATTCTTGCAATGTTTATAGATTTTATAGTATGTATAACATTTCTATACGAAAGACAATGAATAATCTGTATGATTTATGGCATTTTGCACAAAATGCACTATTTATGGCCTGGTGCATACACTCCAGAATTCATGACATTGTTTTATAGGATTTAGTATTTACAGTCATATACACGCATGTACCGGATTCTATATAGTGTGTATTATGTATGGCTTTGAGTATATGTCATTATGTAGAGGCAATAGCCTGGAATCCTTTGTGTGTAGGCGAAAGAATGCATGCAACTTTAGTATGAGATAAAAGATGTATAGAGTTGGGCATAGGCTGCAGGATGCCATTCATCCTGCAGCCTTTGCCCAATAGGATATATTTAGAGCATTGTGCATAGGCTATAATATAAGTGCAAGGCATTTTTTTATGATGTAATATGAAAGGCATTGTGTATAGGCTGTAATATGAAACATTGTGCATAGGCTCTCGTATGCAGGGTATTGTGTACAGGCTGTAATATGCAAGGTATTGTCAAGAGACTACCGCTTGTTTGACATTATGAGGAGACGGTCATATTTACGAGATTTGTGCATAGGCTCTATTATAAATGACATTGTTTATAGACTTTAGTATGTATAACAATATGTATAGGCTTTAGCGTGTACGGCACCAGGAATACGCTGTAGTATTTACGGGATTGTCCTAGGCTATATTATGCATTGTGTAGCAGTGTGAATTTAGTATAGTATGCCTGACAATGTATATAAGCTGTATAATGTATCGGATTGTGTATAGGCTTTAGTGTATATGGCATTATTTTATAAGTTGTAAAATCTATGGATGGTGTGTATAGGCAATAGTATGTATAGAATAGTGTGTAGGCTGTAGTATGTATGGCATTTTGTTTGAGCTTCAAAATATACTGATGGACAGAACTTGAGAAAGTTGTACCTTTTAGCATGTATATCAGGTTAAGGCATAACTCTAAAAGATATTTTAAACACATTGACCTTTTTTGAAGACACACGAGATAACCAAATGTGAACAAAAATGCCACTGTCTTCTTGGAAAACCAAACAGCAGCGACATATTCCACTTCTTTGAGTTTTGCTCATGAGTGTTCCTGGCAATGTGTATAGGTTCTTTCAACTATGGCTGTGTAAATAGACTGCAAAATACATGGAATTGTCTATAGACTGCAATATTCATGGCATTGTGTATTATACGAAAAATTCCAGACATTGTGCATAGACTGTAGCATTTACGATATCGTGTATATGCGAAAATATACATTACCTTGTGTATAAGCTAGCACGATGCATGCCATTATGCATAGGATGTAGTGTGTATGGCATTGGGTTCAAGCTGTTGTATAAATTGTGTTTTTATAGGATTTAGTATATATGGCATTGTGTTTAGTATATAGGTGTATAATATGAAGGATATTGTATATAGGTTGTACTATATATAACATTCTTTTAGGAAATAATGTGTATGGAAGTATGTATATGCAGTAGTATGTATGCATTGTATATAGGCTGTAGTATATACATGGCATTGTACATAGGCGGTACTATATATGACATTGTATTATAGACTCTGTAACATTTATGATATCTATATATATATAATTGAATGTCTGTCTGTGTGTGTGTCCTCTATGGATTCAAAAACCATACATCCAATCGCCGTGAAAATTTGGGATATTATTAGGCATATCCCCGGAAAGGTTTACGAAAAATAATATCTTGAATATCTTTAATATCCTTAGAGTTATTTGCAGATTTGTAGCTTTAACTCGCAAGCAGCGCCACCATTGAGACGGAGATAGGCTTAGGTTTGCTGCTCCTGATGACCTTGGGTCTGCCCCACCCCGTGAGAGAATGGATTCGCCCGGCCGCCGGCCGACAGTCCAAGTACCCACCGACCAATCAGGGCAGAGTTGGTGACACAGCTATGCCAAGTAGACAAGAAAAAAAGCCTCGCGGGAGCTTGCCCAAGATGACCTCCGGGAACTTCGTCCATCTTCCATAAACGACCATGAATTTATTCAACCTTATCGAGTATTTTTCAAGGGACCGGGGAAAAATGTTCACTAGATAAAACGATGATTTTGTAATGTAGAAAATTAGGAAAGACAAAATTCAGAATGACACGGCACACAGGGACCGGGAAAAAATGATCACTTTATCAGTTTCAAATTATCAAAATATATCTATTTCTTTTTATAAGTTTATAGAGAATTGTTTTAACAAATGTTCGTTAGACAGACCTTTACTCGGGTACCGATTAATATTGATTTTATTCAACTTATCGAGTATTTTTCAAGGGACCGGGAAAAAATGTTCACTTTATCGAGAGATTCGTTAGACAAACCTTTACTCGGGTAAAACACGGGCGAAGCCGGGTACATCCGCTAGTTATCTATAAAGAAAATTAAGGAAATCACAGGCAGAGAGCTTTAAACCTAGAATAGGAAATAAAAAGAACGAATGTGAAAATATCTCTGATAAAATTTGAGGCTGTGTAGATGAAGTAAAAATAAGAATCGCACTAGGATCAGACGCAATGATGAAATTGCACAAGATTATGAAAATAAAGGCATTTCATTCAAGACAAAGAAGATAATTGTAGAGGCATTGGTATTTCCCGTGATTAATTATGGATGTGAGAGATGAACTTTCAGGAAAGAAATAGATCGAAGCTTTTTAAATGTGAACATGAAGAAAGCTACTCAGAGTCCCATGGACAAATATGTTGATCTTATAAATGAAATTAATCCTGGTTGATCCCGAGAATCCCTACTACGCAAACAAAGACTGACCTACTTTCGGACACATAAAGAGAACAAATTAATTAGAAAAGATGTCGATATTTTAAAATAGAAAAAAGAAGAGAAGAAGACCTGCAATGAGCTTGCTGGAAGGGATCAAGAAAGTTACCGTAAGTCACTAGATGATCAGCAAGTGATGGATACTAAGACCTATGGGAGTGACAAAACACCTAATTGTTCTTATTAAAGAACTATGAACAGAAAAATAAGCCGCGTGGTAAAGGCCAAATAGGAAATTTGGGACCACTGATTTGTTCAATCCATAAAAAGGAGTGTGGCAAGGCTGCATACTATCTCCATATCTCTTCAACCTCCACACTGAACATATCATGAGATTAGATGGTTTTGATCAAATATAAATAGGTGTAGACATTGGAGGACTCAAAATAAACAATCTTCGCTTGATGAACACTAGCAAAAACTTATATGGCGTCATATATACTGTATAATGAATTTCATTGTATCGACTCATGTTTATGGCATTGTTGTATAGGTATATAGCATTTATTGAATTATGTATGTGCTGTAGTAAATATGGAAATGTGAAGGATGCGTGGCATTTCTTTCATAATGGAGTATGTGTATCATTTGTATAAGTCGTAGTACCTATAGCATTGTGTAAAGGCTCTAGAATGCATGACGTGGTTTATATGCTCTTGTATTTATGGTATTGTTTATAGGTTGTAAAATGTATAGAAATTCTGTATAGTATGTATTGCCTTATAGGTATGCTGCTAAATGCAATGAATTTTTTATAAGATGAAGAATTCATTATATTTTGTATAGCTTGTAGTATATATGATATTGTGTATAGGTTATAGAATGTGTTTAATTGGGTATAGACTCTAGTAAATGTGATATGGTGGATAGACTGTATTACATATATGACATAGGGTTAAGACTTTACTAAGTATGGAATTGTGTATAGGCTATAGAATGTGTTTAATTGGGTATAGACTCTAGTAAATGTGATATGGTGGATAGGCTGTATTACATATATGACATAGTGTTAAGACTTTACTATGTATGAAATTGTGTATAGGCTATAGAATGTGTTTAATTAGGAATAGATTCTAGTAAATGTGATATGGTGGATAGGCTGTATTACATATATGGCATAGTGTTAAGACTTTACTATGTATGGAATAGTGTAATGGCTGTAGTATGTATATGTGACATTGTTTTTTAACTTCAGAATGCATGGACTTGGTATTGGTCGTGGTGTATACTTACAAGTGGGACAATTACTTGTACTTACTGGTGAGCCTGAATTTTGCAAGAATTGGAAGTCATTTAAGCATTTTTTTACATGGGAATATATTTGCTCTATTGTGTGTTTAAAAATTCTTTGTATTACTTTTATCTTATTATATATAGGGTGTAATAATAAAATGTCTTTTTTATATTTTGATATTCCAACTAGCATGTCGAAAAGAATCTGCACCCCTGTAAAAAAGCAAGTGGTTGACATTATATGTAATTTGTTTACCGCGACATTGAGTTTGGATTTGCTAGTCGTTTGCCATACCTTCTAGAGGTTTAAAACATTTTTGGTCGCTCAAGCCGGATTTAGAAAAGGGATAAAGTCAATATGATTTCGGTAATCTGAAAGAAAGAAGGTATTTGATAATTGGGTCTCTGTGGTGGAGATACTGGATTCTTTTGGAGAATTTGGGCAAAAAGAACTCGACCTCAAATGCCATGACTAGACTCATACAAAAAACTTAAGGAAATGCAAAGTTTTTTTTTTTTTTTTGAAGGAGAAAGAGGCTATTTTGTTCATACATGGTTATCTCGTGTGTCATTTTAATAATGGTCACTGGGTATCAAATATCTCTCAGAGTAATTTTCTGAATCCTGATATACATGCTAAAAGGTACCACTTCCGTTTTGTCCATGAGTGTATATGGGTCACGGGTATAATTCTAAAATAGTGAAAATAATGTCGTATGAAAAGTTTATCGTCAAATATTTCACAAAGTGACTGGAGTAAGTATCCGTGGCAGAAGTTATTTTCTCTAAGAATAATAGACATAGGTGTAAAATGTTTGAAAATGTAAATTCAACCCTTTTAGGATATTGAAAATAGTTATATAACCATGTACTAATACTATTTGTTTTACTGTAGTAATACTAATACTGTTTTCGCACAGCTTCGCCGAGATAGCTTCTAGCGCCGCCGAAGCCACTGCCTCGGGACCGAGTGCTGACAGCGGAGAGGCTATGGACACCTTACCCGCTACGCAGTAAGTTACTTCCTAACCCAAACACCTTCGTTAACACTTGATATTGACAATTCCGCTCCTTCAAAACATTGTATTTAAACAACCATTTTCAAAGTAACATTTTCCTATAAATCACACGGATCAACCTATACATGTCCAGGTTCTTACGCTCATTAGAATCATTTTTTAAAAATTCATTTGTCTATATTTTATGATACTAAGGAAGGGGTCGGCAACCTTTTAAGTCGGAAGAGTCAAAATTACGATTTACAAAATTTCAAAGCTTTTGAAGATCTACAAAATGTTTTCTTGTCAACAATAAACAGTACTCGCATAAACAAAGTTTTAATTTATGCGAGTACTGCCCGCAGCTTCACATCTAAAGAGTTGCATACCTCGTACTAGGGTCAAATAGGAGCATTCTCTTCTATATGAATATGAATTTCTTAAATAAGATATACAAGGGTTATCTCATAAATATCTGGTCCAGACAGCAAATATATACGCAAAATGTGAATTTTTTATTATTTATTTTTCAAATTATTGTTCTCTTGAAAACTTTTACACTTTCAACCGACCTTCTATAATGCTTCCATCACTTTTTTATGGATGGTTTCATCTTGGCCCCGCAAGAATTCCACATAGGTAACAATCACATAATTAACATATTCAAATTTCTTTACTTCCAAATATTTTAGAAGTCCATATAACTAACAGTCACTAGGATCTAGGTCGGGAGAATAATAAGAATGGTTGGTGATTTTCTCCTGCGTTCGTCAATTGAAGTGGTCAAAATAGCCGAAGAAAGAACGAGTGCATTGTCCTGATGGTAGAGCAAATCTTTTGATAGTTTCCATTTTCTTCAACCTTTTCTTTTTATTCATATACTTCTCTCTTATTAGGAAAATACAATAAGCAGATTTATGAATTTACCCCTTTCCAAGAAATAAAGCATGATTATTTATTTGCAATTCTCCCAAAAAAGTGACTTCATGATTTTTGTAAATTGAATTATTTGGGAATTGGTAAGTTAGGTGCTTTCAATGTTGCTTCGAGCTTTTGTTTCTTGGTCAAAGTGCTAAACCCATGTTTCATCCACAATTAAATATATCTGAAAAATGACCCATATCGTGGTTAAAAGTTCGTAACCTTCCTTGCTTGATATAATCAGCTGCGCTTTTTGCTTAGGAGTTAAGCTTCTTGGTATCATACCTTGCAGTTACTTTGTTTCTTATACGTATAATTATTCTATAAAATCAATCAAATCGATCGTTTATTGATTTGATAACTTTGAGAGAAAACGGTCTAATCGTTATTATATCCATTCTTATAGACTTAATATATGGATATTTCAATATTTTCTTTAGTTTTCGTCGCTAGTAGATTTCTTTGATGATCTGCATATTGGCATGAAATACTTTCACTTTTAAATTCCAAACACCATAAATTTTTAAACTGTGGAATAATATATATACTACTTTCATCCATAAATGTTACAAAATATCATTGCGCATTTTAATCGGTATTGTATCTTTGAAATTTAAATATTTTATCACAGCACATATGTAAGTCGTGCCGATCCATTTCACCAGAAGGACGTAACTTGTAAAATGAAATATTACTTCTTTTTGAATGTTGGTTTAATGAATTTCTATATTCCTTTTGTGATGGTAATAATAACTAATTGTGTTCTCTTATCGTATAGTCAAAATGTGAAAATATTATATATAAAATATTTATATATAGAATAGGAGTTAGAGGATCTTAAACTCAAAATTATAAATCTATTTTCAGAATTTTTAATAGACAAGACTTTCAATATTCCCTTAATTCACAATGGTAACAAAACTATTGTAATTAACTACAATAAAGCAAAATTAATTTTAGAAACATTTCTTAAATTCAATTATATTCAAATTAAAAATCAAATTTATAATCAAAAACAAGGAGTACCTATGGGTACGTCATCGAGTCCATTATTGGCCAACCTCCTGTTATTTTGGTATGAGAGGGAATTCTTCTCTCTTAACAAAGTTAACTGGTGGTTGTTCCGATATGTAGATGACATCCTTATATTCAATAATAATAATTTTTCAAAATTAATAGAAAAAATCTATCCTCCGTATCTAAATCTAAAAAATAATGAAAAAATCAAATTTAATCAAAAAGTCAACTTCCTCGATTTATACATAAATCTAAAAGAAAAAAGTATAGAGGTATATGACAAAAGATCAAATTTCGATTTCAACATTATTAAATATAATAGACAAGATTCAAATATATCAAAAAATTGCACCAAAGGTATCTATTTTGGACAATTTTTAAGATACTACAGAATTAACAACAAACTAAACAACTTTATAAGTAAAATTAAAAACCTAAATGACGAATTTCAAAAAAATGGATTCAGCCAAAATACAATTTAAAAAATTAACATTTTAGCAATCAGAAAATATCTTCACAAAAATAAATTCTCATACAATTTCAACTTCAACGACTTTAGAAATTTCACTATGAGAATTTAATTAACTTTTGACCGATTATTCAAACTTGTTTATCTCCGCAACTTTTAAATCAAAAATTTATTTATAGACATTAACCGTTCCCCCCTGGGTGAGTAGAATTTGCTTGTGATGTTAATTGTAACATACATATATTGAATTTTAAGTTGATAACATGAACTGTAATTCAATACAGGTAACCGAATTATCTATAATAATGTTAACAGCAATACTGACTTCAACTGGAATGCTCAATCTAAATGCTACTTTCACTTGTAGACAATGAGGCAACTAACAAGAGTCACATCATCTATCTTTCTTGATTTACTTACACTAACTACATTCCACTAATCTAGATAATAAATAATTTAATTATAGGTAAATACTCTTGAAATCATAACATTCATAACGAATGCTATCACATTAATTAAGTGTACTGATAAGCTATTATAAATACTTTTAAAGAAATTTTCTTTCATTATTCCACCTCATCTTTCTCTCCTTTCCTATTTTATTTACTTATTTTTACCTTTTTTTTTTCTTTTTTTTTTGTTTTCCTTGTTTCTTTTTCTTCACCCCTTTTAATTGGACTTAGAACAAATAATAATTAAGATTTTAAATTAATAAAAAAAAATCCATCTACACTAATAGAAACTATTAAATTCAATATTCTGAAACACCAATACCATACCGATAAACCACAATTAGGATTATAGATTATAAACACAAGGTAACGGGACCGGGTCCGAGTGAATGAGTGATGTGTAGCATTTCGGTAGCGGCGTTGTGGCCCTCTTCAGACTTGTCTGAAGATTGTAGCGACGCTGATGCCGATACGTCGCACATTGCTTATTTTTTTGGATTTGTTCTTTTTACCTTTGCTTACCAATACCATACCTTTATTTCTGTGTTTTCTCTAATTCTTACTTTGTTTGATCCTTTAAATTTATACGATAACTTTAGAATATTTTATTTCTCTCCCTAGAGCATACATAACAATTATCTATGCGTGTTCAATCTTTATAAAGGGGGGTATAGAGAATGAACATTCAATCTAATTGATATGAAGCATTAAAACTTAAATTCCTAAACTTCCTTATTTAGCAGAAATTACAGGTAATGGTCCTCATATATTATATTTAAAAAAAAAAAGTATAGATAGGACTATATATAGAATATACGGTTCCGTTAGGACCAGTTCAAATAAATTGATGATGTGAGTTATTATGGTAAAGCATTTTCACCATCTTCAGACAAGGGACTTATGTCTTTGTCTGATGAAGCTGATTTTTCCATTTATGGTATGACGTACATTCTTAACTTATTTGAATTTAATCATACTTTCTTGTAGTTCCAATTAATCCTTATCCTCTCGTACTACTAATATCTTATTATTTTCCTGCAGTCCTATTATTCAGAGTGTATGAACACAATTTGGACTATAATCTGAACCTACTAACATCAGGCAAAGTTTATTTTTCTATGTTCTTTAATGTTAGATTTCCTGTTCCCCTGTCGACGCACATTGTTAAAGGCTTGGGATATGATCAATTTTTCCTATATTTATAATAATCATTTAACTGTATTACTAATTTTTTATCAGTCTCTTACAGTCCTTATACCCAAAAAGAATAAACACAATTTGATTTGAAGTTTAACACTAAGGGATAAGTATGTATCAATCTGATTAAGTCCAGGGAACCGAATCAATTTAACTTCTGAACTGAAAAAAACATGTTTGAGTTAGGTTCGAAAGTGCAGAAGATGACAATGTATTAGTTCATTAGTTGATTTTTGTAGTATATCTAAGGTTCAGCTATTACCCTATCTCCGTTCCAACCTAAAATTGCTTTCTAATTGGTCGAAGAGGTGTGGTTTGGCAGTAATGGAGTAAGGGCCGAAACTGCTGCTCAGGTCTTCATCTGAAGAGGCCCACCTGAGTACCATCCTCTTTCCATCTGGTCTAACCTTTATGGTTTTCAATTGGTCTAACCCTTAAGGTTTTCATCCTTCCTAAATTAATATATTATCTTATATCGTGTCCTCCACTTTTACACTAGATTGTCTTTAAAATAAGCTTATATATATAAAAAAAAAAAAAATTCCCAAAAAAAAAAAAAAATTACAAAAATCTAACTTCTCTCATCAAGAGAGAAAATAGAGCAAAAAATACTTTTCTCTCTCTCTAATTAGCTTTATTTTATATTTGGAAAATTATTATCATGGTTCTGTCTTTGCTCTTCTCTTTAAAACTTTCTCTTCGCTTATTCCTTTTTTCACCCAGCCTATGACGCGTAACTGCCGATGCTTTGCTGGTGTTACTTTTTTTTTTCTCTTTGTTAAAAATATAATCTAACTAATTATTTATTACAAAAAAAAATTAAAAAACAAACCTCACACATTCAAATTAAATTTAAAAAAAAAATTATTAATCTTAAAATTTTTCATAGCTATACTATATATATATATATATATATATATATATATATATATATATATATATATATATATATATATATATATATATATATATATATATATGAGATAACCCTTTTGTAAACTATTATCTTAAAGATGAAGGTTGCCTGGCCTACATTCATGGTTCTTAAAACAACAGACACTTCAGTCAGAATATTTTTTATTTTATCGAAGTTCCAAAAATTCCTTTGTCCTCGTCAGGGAAAAATAAAAATAACACTTTATGGAAAGGCGCTAGAATTTTGTCCAAAATTATATTAAATCTAAATTTTATTTATCCAATTTTTATTTTTATTTTTCTCTGAAAATACACACAAAGCAACATACAGAGAGAGAGAGTAACCTTAAATATTTTGAACGACATTTTTCACTGTGTGAAAAGGTAGATCCCACACAAGTGTCGTCCGTGTGACCATGCTAAGTTCTCTCTGGCGTCTGTAGATCACAGGCTGGAGTCGGCGTCAACTGGAGCCCCATGGATCGTCACTTCAACAACAGACCGCCCGAACCTTCTGGGGCTGACGGCACTAACTACATGTGAGCTTTCTGCTGGCAAGCTTATAGGTTCCATTAATCTTCTGAAATATTTCAGCTTGTGATGCTGAATAAATTCAGTATTGTTTTTTAGACCTCAATTTTGAAAGATATCTCATATTAGTTAAAATTTACATTTTTATTTATATGAGGTTATATATATATCACTTATTCCCCCAGTACCTTTCTATGGAACGGCCCATTGGAATCCCTGTGGTTAGTTAGCTACCGTTATATTGTAAATATTATACAACATGTCATTTGACTTGGAGCTTATGAGGTGCCAGAACCCCCTTTGTTTTCTTGCACTTACTGTCTGAGTTGGACTTGTGTCATAAGGGCATAGACATTATATTAGGAGGAAAGTATTGAATGTGGGTTTCGGCCCCGGGTCCTGGTTGTCTACAATTTTGGTCACCAGGCCACTACTGGTTCGACACCTAACCACAACCTTTCTACCACCAGGCCGCCAACTGTCCATCACTAGGCCATCAACAATCTACCACCAGGCCACAACAAGTTCACCACCAGTCCACCACCAGGCGATCATTGATCCACCACTTGACTCCCACCTGGACAACACCTGTCCACGACCAAGAAACCACGAGTTAATCACCAGAGTGCCACTGGTTTACCTTCTAGACCACCACTGTTCCACAATCCGGCTACCACCAGGCCACAACTGGTCCACTGCTAGACCACCACTGTTCCACAACCGGGCCACCACTAGGCCACTACTGGTTCACTGCTAGGCCACTACTGGCCCACTGCTAGGCCACTACTGGTATACTGCTGGCCACCATTGGCCCATTTCTAGACCACCACTGTTCCAAACCCGGCCACCACCAGCCCACTACTGGTCCACTTCTAGACCGCCACTGTTCCACAACTCAGCCACCACCAGGCCACTACTGGTCCACTGCTAGGTCACTATTGGCCCATTGCTAGACCACCACTGTTCCACAACCCGGCTACCACCAGGCCACTACTGGTCCACTGCTAGGCCACTACTGGTCTACTGCTAGGCCACTACTGGTCTACTGCTAGGCCACTACTGGTCTACTGCTAGGTCACTATTGGCCCATTGCTAGACCACCACTGTTCCACAACCCGGCTACCACCAGGCCACTACTGGTCCACTGCTAGGCCACTACTGGTCTACTGCTAGGCCACTACTGGTCTACTGCTAGGCTCCCACCTGGACAACACCTGTCCACGACCAAGAAACCACGAGTTAATCACCAGAGTGCCACTGGTTTACCTTCTAGACCACCACTGTTCCACAATCCGGCTACCACCAGGCCACTACTGGTCCACTGCTAGACCACCACTGTTCCACAACCCGGCCACCACCAGGCCACTACTGGTTCACTGCTAGGCCACTACTGGCCCACTGCTAGGCCACTACTGGTATACTGCTGGCCACCATTGGCCCATTGCTAGACCACCACTGTTCCAAACCCGGCCACCACCAGCCCACTACTGGTCCACTTCTAGACCGCCACTGTTCCACAACTCAGCCACCACCAGGCCATTACTGGTCCACTGCTAGGTCACTATTGGCCCATTGCTAGACCACCACTGTTCCACAACCCGGCTACCACCAGGCCACTACTGGTCCACTGCTAGGCCACTACTCGTCTACTGCTAGGCCACTACTGGTCCACTGCTAGGCCACTACAGGTCCACTTCTAGACTACCACTGTTCCACAACCCGGCTACCACCAGGCCACTACTGGTCCACTGCTAGGCCACTACTGGTCCACTGCTAGGCCACTACTGGTCTACTGCTAGGCCACTACTGGTCTACTGCTAGGCCACCATTGGCCCATTGCTAGACCACCACTGTTCCACAACCCGGCCACCACCAGGCCACTACTGGTCCACTGCTAGACCACCACTGTTCCACAACCCCGACAACCACCAGGCCACTACTGGTTCACTGCTAGGGCACTACTGGTCCATTGCTAGACCGGCACTGTTCCACAACTCAGCCACCACCAGGCCACTACTGGTCCACTGCTAGGCTCCTACTATTTCCCAACATGATCACCACCATGTCATCACTGGTCCACCTCCAGGCCACCCCCGGTCCACCACCCAGCCTCCACTGTTCCTCCACCCAGCCTCCACTGTTCCTCCACCCAGCCTCCACTCAGGGTCAGCTAGAGCCAAATTAAAAATCTAATCATAACTATTGTGCTCTAAATCATGAATTAAATAAATCACCCAGCCTCCACTCTTCCTCCACCAAGCCTTGCCGGTCCACCTCCAGGCCACCACCGGGCAACCAACCCATGACAAAAGTTATGGTCATTGAAATCATTTGTTTTCATTTTCGAATAAAATATAAAGCTCCTGTGTGTCCTTTCTTTTCATTTTATTAATTAAAATATTTTATTTAACTTGCCCTTCAATGGCTGTCTGTATACATGTGATCAATTTGTATATACTTACAGAGCAGCTAGAAGTCTGAAATTTTGTAGACTTTTTCAAACCTAAAGGCTATGCAAGTTTACCAAACATCAGACTTCTGGGTGGTCTAGGTGGTCGGGAATGAACTATTTTGTATATTTCTTTTCATACACAAATATATGAAGTCTGGTATTCTCTCTCTCTATATAGCCTAATTCAATCCTAATAACATTGCAGGTGTACAGAATTTCAGACTTCTAATGGCCGTGGTGGTCGGGAATACTGTAGAGAATAAAATTTGTTAATTTCTTATCAAACGAAAAAAAAAAAAAGAATAGGCACAGCCATTTCTCTTACGTAATAGGCGGCCGGCGTTCCTTAAAAATGTGGTCGGGGGGGAAAGAGAGAGAGAGAGAGAGAGAGAGGACTAATTTCTATATTTACTTTTAAATATTGAGATATATATATATTTAAATATATTTTCAAACCACACATTTAAGTTTGAAATTTTTAACACTGACCTAATATCCAGTTAAGACAACGCAAATTTATTTATTTTATTTCTAAGTGGCCATAATGATCTACAAGTAAAGATATACTTGTATATAGAATAGAGACTATAGATTAGAATTTATATATAAATTAAAAGAAGAAAATAGGCGCAGCCATTTGTGACGTAGTAAGCGGCCGGCATGCCAAAAAAATCTATAGTATGAAACATAATATAAAGATAAAAAATACTATTTACGTGTATATTTTATTCTAAACTCTTCAGTCATCGTACCAGACTAGAGAGCACAACCTCAATTCCAAACAGAGATTACTAAAATTAAACTCCAAATCTACAGGCAAAGTATTTTATAATAATTCTCTTAAATTGTCCATTATTTTTCTCGATAAATTAAAAGGGTTTACGATGGCTTCAAAGAATAGAGAGACTATATACACAAAGCAAAGCTTCTTCATCATCAAATAGAACTACCCGGTTTTGGCCGGGATTTTTTCAAGTGAAAGTTTATCTATACAATATTGATAATTATGAAAATTTTAGCGTATCTCACATTTTCAGTTTTCATCATTTAAATATAAGGTGTGTGAAATTTTTTTATTTTATAAAGAAAAAGTACCGTTAAAAAAATTGCTAAAATTTTCAGTGTTAAATAACGCAAAGTTGTAGATGATGATATTGTAGGATCATTAATCACCACAAACACGGTTAGCCACTAAACTTGTTTTTATTTCAAAAAGTCTTTCGACTTATTTAGGCATACAATTTTAGTCAAATGGTATTCTAGAAAAAAAGAAATATAAAATAATTTAAGAAAGAATAATTAAATATTTACATTTAAAAAATGTAACTTTTATAACACAAAGTTTAACACAGCGCCATCTAGGTGTGGCAATTGGAATTATTTAACCCTACAATATTATTTAATATTATATAAGCCAAAAATATACCTCAATATCATCAGTAGTAATATAGTAGTAGGGAGATAATTCATAAATCATTAATATAATAACATTTTAAAATGGAAAAATAGAATTCAAGTAAAGAATTTCTTTTAATTTTTACCTGAATTATATTTTTTCCTTTTCAAATTGTTGTGTATTTGCATACTTGGGATATTTGCAGAAATGCAAATATCCTCTTTGCATACTCGATTCTGACTTAATGTATAAATAGCGCTACAAGTTGTTAGCAGCAGTCAGTCAGTCCGTATTGTAGAAGTTAGTGTACTAATAAATTCTAAGAGAATGTAGTTGCCTGGTATTGAGCAACCCACACAGAGGCACCACAACAAGTTGGCGACGAGGATCACTGGAGGAACTACGGGAGCGACTACAGGACTCTACAGGATCGACTACGAGAATCGCTGAGAGAACTGGGGAAGCTCTGGCAAATTACGAGGTTGCTTGAAGTGCACAGCTGAAAAACGCTTAAGAGGCCTGAAGAAAAGAAGAAAAAAAAAACGGACATCGATCGACTGACATATCTTGGGGTATTCAAATTAACTGCCTTAGTGGCTTGAAAAAAATGGCGATTAGTCAAACTGTGCCTTTCAGAGTCTACGATCCAAAGGAAGACGATTTTTAAATCTTTATACAAAGATTCAATGCTGCGTGCACTGCAAATGAAACTAGTGAACACAAGAAAGTTGTGATTTTGCTGTCTCTATTGGACTCGGGATACTTAAACTGGGTAACGACCTATTCTTTCCTGAAAAGATGGAGGCACAGACGTATGAACTAATCGTAAAAAAAATTAGGCAACATTTAGAGCCTAAGAAGAAAATACCTCAAAGGTGCTTTTTCTTGAAACGAACTCAGAGGGAAAATGAAACTGTTTCCGAATATCTGAGAGAGTTGAAGCACCTGGCCTCTAACTGTGCTTTTGGGGAGATGCTTGAAGTGATGCTACGAGATAGACTTGTAGCGGGCTCAACATCAGAATCCCTTCAAAAGAGGCTCTTGCAAGAGGATGATGAAGTGAAATTGGAAAGGGTATTTGCCCTGGCAGTCTCATACGAGTTGGCAGAGAAAGATGCCAAAGAGCTGCATGAAAGAGAAGTAGCGAGAGTAACCTCACATATTGAGAGGAGCAGAAATTCGAAGTGCTCTCCTACGAAGGAAAATTTCACGACTGCGACCAAAGAAAGGACTTGCTACCGGTGCGGCATGAAAAATTCGCACCTAGCGCCAGCATGTCCGCATAAGTTTAAAACTTGCTGTAAATGCAAAAGAATTGGTCATTTAAGTAGAGTATGCAAGGCCAGAGGAAATACACAGAAAAGTGGCTGTGTGCAACAGCAGAATATCTTTTCCCTTAGGGGTGGAACTGAAGTTGAGATTGCCCTTACAGTGGACGGCAAGATATTGAATGGCATTGTGGATACTGGAAGCCCTGTAACTTTGATGCCGAAAAGCATTTTTGAGAAGTTATGGAGGGCGAAACCATTAATTCCAACAGCAATAAATCTGAGATCCTTTCGCAATAATCCTATAAAGGTTGTAGGAGAAAGAAAGGTTTTTGTTAAGGAAGCCAATATGTCACTTAGATTGATAGTGGTGGATGAAAGTATCCCAGAAATTTTACTAGGAAGGGAATGGCTGAAATTTTTGAATATAAATTACAGTAAATTATTAAATGTAAATAAAATTTCGGAATCTTGCATTGACTCATAAATTAAAAGTTATGCAAATCTGTTTAAAGATGAACTGGGCTGCTTAAAAGATGTCAAATTGGACATAAGTATTAAAAAGGAGGAAGCGCCAGTGTTTTGCAAAGCTCGGAGTTTGCCCTATTCTTTGAAAAAGAAAGTGGAGGATGAACTGGAGTGTATGGTTGAAAGAGGAATTTTGGAACCTATTGTTCACGCTAGTTGGGCAGCGCCAATTGTGCCAGTTGTAAAAAAGGACGGCAGTATTAGGATTTGTGGAGATTTTAGAAGTACCGCAAACAAGGCAATAATATTAGATAAATATCCATTGCCTACTATAGATGAAATATTTTCAAGGTTATCGGGTAGCACGATTTTCTCAACTCTGGACCTCTCAATGGCTTATCTGCAAGTAGAACTGACAGATGAAGCAAAAAGAGTAGTAAATATAAATACTACCAAGGGGTTATTTGCTTATCGGAGACTTCCTTATGGTGTGGCTGTGGCACCAAATAAATTCCAGAGGTTGATGGACAATGTATTTGCCGATATACCAGGAGTAGCTTGTTATATAGATAATATATTAGTATCTGGTAAAGATGCAAGGGACACAAGTCCAAATTGGAGCTAGTATTCAAAATATTGGAAGAGAAAGGCCTAAAATTAAATAAGGCAAAATGCAAATTCGCTGTGGATTCAGTGGAATATTTAGGCTTTCGTATCGATAAGAACGGATTGCATCCAATGTTGAATAAAATACAAGCGGTGTCTAATGCTCCTGAGCCTAAGAACATTGGCCAGTTACGTTCTTTTATAGGCATGCTAATGTATTATGCCAGATTTATCAAGGATACATCGTCTATTTTATCCCCGTTTTACAGACTGCTGAAGAAAAATTGCCCTTGGAAATGGACGAATGAACATCGGGTTTTGTTTAATAAATGTAAATCATTATTGACCGATGATTCAGTGTTGGCACATTACGACCCAGCTAAGGAACTTGTTTTGGCTTGCGATGCTTCGAGCTATGGACTTGGCGTTGTACTTAGTCACAGATACAAGAAGCAGGAAAGTCCAATAGCTTTTGCGTCACGAACTATAACTGAGGCGGAGAAACATTATTCCCAGTTAGAGAAGGAGGCTTTGAGCATTGTCTACGGATGTGATACGGATGTGTTCAGGCAATACCTTTTGGGACGCTCGCTTGTGTTGGTGACTGATAACAGACCACTCATGCACCTGTTTTCACCACACAAACCAATTCCGTTATGTGCGGCGTCTAGAATAAAGAGATGGTCATTAAAGCTGGGCGCTTTCCATTACTCGGTGGAGTTTAGAAAGACGGAGGACCATGGAAATGCCGATGCGTTATCACGTTTACCGTTAAAAGCAAATGAGGGGATTTCTTATGATGATGATCAGATATTGCTCTTAAGAAAAATGAATGAGGTTCCCTTTTCATTCCAGGATGTGGCATTCGAGACTAAAAGAGACAAGACTCTTGCAATTGTTCTGAGAAATGTCCGGGAGGACACTTGGCAATCACCAAAATTCACGAAAGAAAATCCTTTGTCTCCTTACTACAAGGTTAGGAATGAATTAAGTGTGGACTTTGGATGCCTTCAGTGGAAAGAGCGGATAGTGATTCCTCCAAAATTAAGATCTCAAATTCTCATAGATCTACATGAGATGCATTTTGGAATGGTGAAAATGAAGATAATAGCAAGGAAGTATATTTGGTGGCCAGGAATAGATAGGAGCATAGAAGATATGGCTCGGCAGTGCACCATCTGTCAAGAATCTGCAGACATGCCTCCTTCCATGATTACAGAATGGACTTGGCCAGAGAAACCATGGCATCGCCTACATCCGGATTTGGCAGGCCCTTTTATGGGTAGAATGTTTCTGGTCATAGTGGATGCTTATACCAAATGGTTGGAGATATTTATCCTCAGGGATATAACCAGTAAAACCATTGTGGATTATCTAAGGCAAGTGTTTGCCAGATTTGGACTGCCGGAATTCTTAGTGACAGACAATGGAAGACAGTTTGTCTCGAGAGAAATGGAGGAATTCACCAGAATGAATGGAATTCGGCACACAAAGACCAGTCCATATAATCCAAGTACTAATGGGTTAGCTGAGCGGTATGTGCGCGAATTCAAAACATCGTTATAAAAGAACAACGAAAAGGATGACTTGGAAACAAACCTACAAAGATTTTTGTTTGCCCATAGAGCATTTCCACAGTCAGTCCTAAAGGAATCTCCAGCTGAATTATTGATGAAGAGACGTCTAAAGTCTAGATTTTCTAATTTAATGCCTAAAATGGACATGAAGGGAGAGGGGTTTCCTGATGCTCTGAGAAATCAGGAGCATTTTAAAATTGGTTCCGATATTTATTTCAGAAATTATGCAGCCGGACCAAAGTGGAAAATTGGAACCATCCTAAAACTCCTTAGTTGCCGCCATTACCTAATAGGGTATGAAGGCCTATCCCTAAAGAGGCACATCAATCAGCTGCGACCTGTCAAAGAAAGTCCAGAGGCTACTGTAGAGAAAGAGCCAAGCTTAGTGCTGCCGAGTACATCCGGACAAGGGCTGCGAAGAGAATCGCATTGCGAGAGAGAACCCTCTCACGGTGGCCTGGAGATTCCGGAAGAAGAGTTCACCACAAATGAATTGGAGCCGTAGTCAACCAGGCAGGAGTTGACATCAGTTGGAGAACACCAGGAGCCTATGGCTGCTGCTTCTGGAGAAAAAATCCCAAGCCGGAGCCCCAGACCCCAGAGATCCAGGAGACCACCAGACCGTCTCCAATATTATTAGGAGGGGAGGGTGTTGTGTATTTGCATACTTGGGATATTTGCAGAAATGCAAATATCCTCTTTGCATACTCGATTCTGACTGAATGTATAAATAGCGCTACAAGTTGTTAGCAGTCAGTCAGTCCGTATTGTAGAAGTTAGTGTACTAATAAATTCTAAGAGAATGTAGTTGCCTGGTATAGAGCAACCCACACAGAGGCACCACAACAAGGCAACACAAATAATTTCTGGGTAATCGCCGTATTTGCCTACTTGGGAAAGACCAAGAGATCACATCACTAGGTGTTACAGGCCATCCCCTTCAGCCTACGTTAATCGCTTCTAGGGCTGCTCTTGCTCCCATATGCCCACGGTTCCCTAGCACCATCGTCCGAACCAAGCCACTGATCACAGCCCTGTTTCGAGCAAATTCTAACGTCACAAAACCTACCTCTGCGCCTGAGAAAGTAAAGATAACTGACATGGCCCGAAAAGGGACGAAATGTGATACCAAAAAGCAAATAACGAAATTAAATATATCGAACGAATATGAAACGAGAAGCGTACCAGCCAATGTTCAAACCCCTGACACCATAACTGGTTTGAATCAAGGAGTGAAATTTTTGAATGAGAAAATGACTATCCCAACAAGCGGAATCGGCTCATCTGAACCCATTGATTCTGTTATAAAACTGATTAAACAAAATTTTGAATAAAGGGAACTGAAAAAATCATTTTAGAAGCCTTAGAAAAACAGAGTATATATGTTATATTAAAATATTTTATTTAAAGAAATGTTATATAAAAGTATTATTTAAAATGTTAAGATATTGTTTTATTTAAAAATATATTTCATAGATACAAATACTGCTAAATCGACCGCCACAGGTCACGCTTCCACTATATAAACTGATTGTTGTTGTTCCCCGTCGGTCGGCTCAAATCTTTGTAAATCTTATGTAAATAATCTTTTGTTTTCCTTGTTCTATTCGCCTTAAGCCAGGCGGTACTTTTTATCAAATTATGTTTATTATATAATCCTAAAGCGCGCTCAATTAAAACAATCTCATATCAAAATTATTTTCATTATTTTACATTTCAAGATTTTAACCACGACTTATTCACCAATATCATTTAGTACCAAAAAGAACCAGCAAATAACTCCATACCATAATCCTCAAGATGATTTAAATTTAAACAGAAAATATCTATTTCTTTATATAATATATATAAAGTAGCGGTTAAAACATCCTAGCTCATTTAGAAATCGATCTACCTTCAAGGACTCCGTGAAGAAACGGAGAATTGGTGAGTCCTCTATCTTTTCTTGTCACCGTGACTACACGCCAACCACAATACCCACAAGTACAAACAACTTAACAAACTCGGATCAACAAATAGTTCTTACTCACAATCAAGCAATACCTGTGACATCAAGAAATTAATAAAAATCTCATTGGAAACTTTCTAAAAATGACAAAATTACTTGCCTCTACAGTTCAATCGCTTCAATGAACTAGACAATTCGCCTTTAAAAAAATATAAATTGTCATTGGAAAAACTCGTGAATGGGATTAAAACAAAAAATTTAAATTTATCCGCTCGACATAGTGATTTTAACCAAAACCTAAAACCATAAAAAAAAATTCACCATCAGGGGTTATAAAAAAAAGTATCGGAAAGACAACATCGGCTAGATATGGCACTGCCATACGAATCAGGAGTCAAACTCCTCATCAACATATTGTCAAATTATATTGACAAATATTTGCAATCTTATCATATCTTATCTCAGGTTTTAGTGGAAAGAATTTATGTTTTCGTTTGTTTGTGAACAAATCTCTCCCGCATTCTCATTGGACGAATGTGGCCATGTTTGTATATAAAGTGGGCTATGGTATGAGTCGACGCCAGTGTGGTGGAATATCGTGTGGGGACGCTTAAAGTGTTCTCTGCGTGCTATATCCCTGTCTGGCAATCTCGGCGCATACCTGTGTAACCCCGGTCCGATCCCTACCTAAGCAGCAATAAAGCTAAGTACTGTTTTTTTTAATTTTATTTAACGAATTGTGGTTTATTATTTACTTTTTTTTTGTGTTGTACTTCTGAGTCCACGATTTTTTTCTGTGTTTAAGTTACTCTTACTGTAGGCCCTAGTATATTGTATTTGTGTGTTAACCCGTAAATAGTAACTTTTGTCATTTTGAAGAGGTGTTGTACTTTTGAGTCCACGATTTTTCTGTGCTTAAGTTACTCTTACTGTAGGCCCTAGTATATTGTATTTGTGTGTTAACCCGTAAATAGTAACTTTTGTCATTGGCGAGCCTGCCAGGATTACTGTGGTTTGCACGTGTAAATTCCTGTAATTTTATGTGCGGTTTTTTTTCTTTGATTGAGTGGTTTATTACTATTTTTTGTACTCCATCATGTTCGCGAATTCTGTGCTCAACTTGTCAGTGTTTAATGGGATTGATCTCGAATCTTTCATTCGGGAAGTCGAGCTTAAAGCTCGAGTAGGCAAATGGGATCCTGAGGTCAAAGCATTGCTCATGTTCGAGGCTTTATCCCCTGAAGTTAGGTTGAGCTTAGAGGAGATGGGTATCCGTAACGATAGCAGTTTCAAAAGTATTGCTAGTAAACTGAACATATTGTACCCTAAGAAAGCGCGTGGTATTAGGGAATGCCTTAAATTATAGAAGGTCTTAAGCAGAGAGTTGGGGAAAGCCCTATGGTTTTTAAAGAAAGATTCCTGGCCATTAGAGATAAAGTAGAGTACAGTTTTGACGATAGCCTAGTGTTCGAAATTTTCCTCGAAAATGTGCTTGATAAGTATAGAGAGGCTATTGTTCGCAGCGAGGCTAAATCAATAGACAAAGCAGTCAGTGTCATGGCCACGGAGGATAGTGTAGAACACCGTTGCAGCTTTATGAAAGGGGTATGTTCAGTAGAAGGGGTTGAAGAAATAAATAGCATTAAGAGTGAGATGAAGATGCTTAGTGCCAGTGTAAACAGGATGAAGCACGAAAATGAGCAGTGTATTGCAGATCTTAGGGGTGAGGTAGAAAAACTGACTAAATTGTTGGGCGAAATCAGGCTGAGTCCACCTGAGTGTAGCTTAGGACATAAGCCTAGTGATTTCTCAAGACAGTCTTCTATGTTTTTCAACCGCAATACTCTTGACAATGCTGAGATAGTGAACATACGTTCATATGGAGGAAATCAGTTTAGAAATCTGCCAATAGTTAAGGTGAATATTAACGGCAATATGTGGCACCTGTTATACGATACAGGAAGCCAAGTCAGTATTATTGATTCTGAAAAGTGCAAGGTCTTGAAGGAGAATTGGGACGATGCACTTAAAACTTTACGTATAGTGTCAGTGACAGGCCAAGAGCAGACACTTACACGTGTTAAAACCTGTAGAGTTGGTAACGAAAACGGCATTGAGCTGGGAGAGATAAGGTTTTGGCTAATGTCACTCGGAGATAAGGCCTACGACGGGATTCTGGGAATCAATGATATAAGGAGATTCAATATCCCGTTACCTGCCATACGGGAGCGTTGCAACATGATTTCCTTGAAACCAGAAGACCGAGATTATGTAGACCTTAGCTACGTTGCCAGTGTGCATAGACCGATGGTTTCAAGCTCCTTCGAGGAGAAATCAGTGAAGCGCATTGAAAACGAGGCTGTAAAGTTGCCACCTACTGAGTTTAACAGAAGCTGTGAGTGTAGCGCTGGGTCTGTTAATAGTTTTAGAAAGCCTACTTGGGCTGAGTACTTGGACAGTCACTTAGCTCCCTTGAGAACAAAAAATTGTCAAAAGAAAAACTTAACTACTTATCTATATAGTACAAAATTTCTTAGATTACAAAACTGTAAGAAAAACTCACCTATACAAATTTCGTAGAACATGCTAAGAAATTTAAAGCCCAGTTGATAAAAACAATATAGCCAAGCAAGATATCATTTTAAAAAACTACACATTACCTAAATAATGACTGGAAAATTTATTTCTCTATATACTGCTTTTTGTCTCTCTTCCTTTAAGTATAAATTCAATCATCATCGTTTCATCCCCCTTCTTCACAGAATGTAGTTGCTGCACTGTTTCAATAAAGATATAGTAAGTGTTAAGTCTTTTGTGTTGTTTATAAGAATGACTACCAGTCATTAAAATCCTAGAGAAAAATCACTATCAGCCCTTCTAATAATATTGATCTTTTTATTTTCTAATTTGCAAATCTTAATATGCTTCATTTACACACACATGTGTACGAGGGTTGTCCGTTAAATAAGTTCCACAGAGGTTTTTCATACAGAAAAACAGGTTTATTTGCCCTGAACTAATCATTTTCGAAAATATCAGACTTTTCTCATTTTTCTACATATCCCCCGTTTCGTTCGACGCATTTTTGCATTCGGGACACCCACTTATGGAACCCAGAGTCAAAGAACTCTGCCGCCTGGCCGCGTAGAAAGCCTAAAACAGCTTCTTCCAACTCGTCATTGTCCTGGAATTGGGGTCCTCCCAGGTTTTTCTTCAACTCGAGGAAGAGATGAAAGTCACTAGGAGCTACGTCCGGGCTGTAAGGAGGGTGTGACACCAATTCCCATCCAAATTCTTCGATGAGGGCGGTGTGCGGCCGAGCGTTGTAGTGGTGAAAACGCACCCCTTTGGTTAACATCCCTCTCCTCTTGTTCTGAATCGCGCGTCGAAGTTGTTTCAAAGTCTCCTAGTACCGGTCGGAATTGATTGTTGTACCCCGACGCATAAAGTCGCACAACAAATAGACCCTTTCGGTCCCAAAAGACGGTAGCGATAAGTTTCCCAGCAGAAAGTGTTTGTTTAAACTTTAGAGGTTTCGGCGAAGAAGTGTGCTTCCACTGCTTGGATTGCTCCTTTGTTTCCGGTGTGGTTAAGTGTACCCAGGTCTCATCACCAGTAACGATCGAATCCAAGAATTCCTCTCCGTCAGTTTTGTGGCAATCGAGAAATTTCTGGGCCGCTGCCGTTTATGGTCTTCAGTCAGCATTTTCGGAACCCATCTTGCGCAGACCTTTGAATACCCTAAATGTTCACGCAAAATCTTGTCGATGATGGTTTTACTGACATCAGGAACCAAATCGCAGAGCTTCCGCACAGTAACCCGTCGATCTTCAAGCATTGCCGCTTCGACTTTGGTAATGGTTTCGTCCAAAACCGATGGCCGTCCAGCACGCGGTTCATCGTGGACCGTCTGTTCGGCTGTTTTTAAATTCTCTGACCCATCTGCGAACCATCCCGGAACTCATACACCCTTCTCCATACACTTGACAGAGTTCAGTATGAATGTCCTTCGCCAAATTATTCTTTGCGTCCAAAAAGCGAATTACTGACCGTAATTCGCAGCTGGCGGGAGACACGAGGGGAAGCTCCATCACTAACGGCTGCTCAGCCAAAACTAAGCTTACCAGCGACGTGTCTTTGGTGGGAAATTGAAGTGGGGAGAACAAGCTACGAGCCCGTGGAGTCGGCTCGAGCCTGAAAGCGATCCTCATGACAGTGGTGCCCCGTGGAACTTATTTAACGGACAACCCTCGTACATTACATAATACTTCTTTGACTTTATCTTCTTTGAATTTATCTTGCTTAACTTATTTTATTTGACTTTATCTTCTTTAACTTTATCTTCTTTAACCTTATCTTCTTTAACTTTATATTCTTCGACTTGATCTTTATCTTCTCTGACTCTTACTTTGATCCACCTTCAGCCACACACCTTACTCCGTTCTAATACCTTCTCCTCTAATACCTTCTCCTCGCCTCTCCTCTAATACCTTCTCCTCCCTCCTACTCTGATCTACATTCCTTTATATAGTCTAAAACAGTCACGTGGGCGCACTCTGTGGAGTACTCTGCAGCGCATCCCGTGGCGCACGCCATCTAGAGCCGATTTCCCCAACCATTCTTAACAGTATGTATTGTAGTTGCTTCATTGGCACAAGTCCAACTCAGCCAGTAGGTACGAGTAAGCTTGGGCACTTGTAAGTGAAAAGGCAAATAGGCTGCTATTATGACGCGCAATGATTTTGAAACTAGAATTATTTAACTGAGTATGCGGCCTACCAAAACGAGGTTAAAAAGAACCTGTATAATACCCATGAGAATCCTATTCTAGTTGGTTATAGATACCCATGTAGAGAAAGTAAAGTGAATAGGGAAAGCAAGGAGGCCATGGTAACGAACGGTTTGCGCCGGCTCCAGGGATATGGCTGATGCCGGCTTGGACGTCAAATCTGCTGCCACACTCAACGACATGAAGCGGTCAGACCCGGTCTCCATCCCCTTTTATCTCACAAAAAGCAGGTGAGAAATTTTCTTAACTTTCATCGATGTTTTTATTGACACTTTAAAATTTGGTTTTAATGAAACATTATACATGTCTACATCTATTAAGTTTGTTTTTATTTGTTTTCATTTGAAAAACCAATTTCATCAATTACCATATAACAAATCAAAAATATCAAATGGATTGTAAAAAATTCATTTTCATACACAATATATATATATATACTACCTATTTAAAATTTAACACTAGTTACAAAAGCTATAAACAAACCTGAGAGAATTATAAAGTCAACAAAAAAGTTAGGTTAACAGATAGAGTAAAATTGGGATCAATTGATTGGCGGTAATTACAAAATGTGCGTAATCACATAAATTAATTAACTAATTCTAACAATCGAATTTTTTACTTCTTCTCTATCAAGTTAAAAATTGCGAAATTATACCGATTACTTGTTTTCAATATCAAATTAACATGAGCATATTATCATCATGTTGTTTTAAGGAAACGCTTCCTGTTGGTGAATTAATAGTGAAATAATTGTGAAAAAAATAATGATGAATTAATAGTCAAATATATGTTGGTAAAATTCGATAATAAAATATAAGTATTTAGTTAATTGAGAGATGTAGGGGTGAACAATCTTGGGAGTAGATTAAAACTATACGAAGTGAAGTCAAAGGGGAGAGCGAAAGAGAGAGATTTGATTTGAAAACGTTTTATTGACTACACAAGTCAATGGTAGAGAGAGATAAGAAAAATAACCAATATTATAAGTTATTGTGCTGGCTTGACAATTTTATAAAGAGTAAAATAAAAATATCAAATATAGAATAAAGATAGTTAAATGAATACAATTATGTTCCATCGAAGAAGTTCTCCCAACGATGAAGAGATCTCTTCCATGCAATCATAGGATCCTCAAAGAATTAAAGAGGGCTCCGTTGATTAACAGTCCATATTCGCGATGACTGTTTATACCATCTAAGAGCGCTCTAGGTCATCTAAAGCCCGCACAGAAGTTTTTCCAAGCAGCTCTTGTCCAGTTTGTTTTCTAGGGCCTTGATGTATTCAAAACAAGAGAGAACCCCGAGGAGTATTCCAAATAGAGCACCTTGTCAAAGATCCCAACTTCAGATTCCTTCCGGCACTGTTCGAGAATTCGCCTCGAGACCTTTATTTGCTCGATGTTGTTTATAGGACGCGATGGCTATCGCAACGCAGTTCTGTCACGCGTAGTGTCGGTTTGACGAAATGGACCAGGTACAGGCAGGAGAATTCTCTGCGAAGGAGGCGAATGCTTCCTTTGTTCGAAGTTGGCCAAGTCATTATGCACGATATCAGACCAATTCCAGTTTTCCTGCAATGAATTTGCAAGTCCGCCGTTTGTTGATTGCGAATTTTCTAGAATTTATTTCTTCGTGCAACTTTACATTCGTCAATAACTCAACACTCGTTGCAGATATTTCAATGGGAAGAGAAACATCATGTTGTATACCTTCTTGGCTATCAGTCAATACTGAAAATTGGTTGCTGTTCTCAATTTTCTCAATCTCCATATACTAAGAACGCGGAGCCCGCCTGCCCAATAGCCACACGACTGAGAGAGATCGAGATTGAAACTGCGTTATTATTTATCGTTCATAGAATATCATATAAGGTTAAATAAATATATATATAGAGTTACTAAGGATAGGGAAAGAGAGGGCCAGCCGGTCATATGGTCACTGCTGACATCGATCACTGCCTCGATTAGCATGTAGACTCCGTCAGATCGAATTGTCCCATCAAAATGTGTTAAAGTCCTCTGTTTTTTCCCCGGCTTTATATTAAGAATCTCGGAAGAGACTGGCTCCTCCGCCTTTACTGGAATTCATATCAAAAGGTTTTATATATATTAGCTATTGAAATCTAAATAGAATATCTATCCTCGCTGTTTCCCTCTCTTTGTCGCCACGATTGTTGTGTGTGTGGAAATTTTATTTAATACTCAATCAAATGAACAAATGAATGGCAAATTAGAACACAGAATGCATAATAGAACATATTTTTTTTTCTATTTATATCTCCAAGAAAAACATTTGTTTATAGGTATCAGATTAATGCTGTGTTCTCCTAGACGAGTTAATCTTCATTTCGGCGACATTTACACGAGTGAAGATGACTCCAGTGACATTTGGAACGACTTCCGCGACACCCACTCGCCCCCCGATTCTCCCCTGGGGTGAGTGGGCGCATGTAACATCATGAAGAACGCAAATAAATATCAACTCTAAACTTCAAAATGCAATTGAGTTATTCTCCACATAAATTTTAAAATGATAAAAAATTACGCGAATGCCATTGAAAACATTTTATAATAAAAATCTCTTAATTTATTGTTTGATTTTATATAAACTGCATGGAAGTTTAATATTTCATATATCTCTATAGCGTATTAAACCGAATGGTTATTTTAATTTGCCTATAACATTCTTTTATTGATTGGCTGTATCAACATAATATATAAATTCCACAGAATATACTTTTAAACCTAGAGAGATTTTAAAGTGGAATTTATGTTAAAGTAATTTTTATGCCAAAAATGTGTGATTAAGCTGATTAAGGTTGATGAGAAAATACCGTTTTTTAATGTAATTCTAAAAAGGTATCCAAAGGTCAAACCCGACTTTTGTTTTCCCTCAGGCCAAGAAGGAAATCCTTTGACACCTGGGACACATTTTCCATCAGCAGCTCTGAGTCGCGGCCCGACTCGCCCCTGGAGTGAGTCCCAACTTGAGTATAACACTCTAACACACCCAAATATCTTCCTCATTCCAAGCATGAAAGTTTAAGTTAAAATTGGAATGCGTGAATTGTCATTCTGAAATCTCTTTCTCTCTCTCCTACTTATCTTCTCACAAATCTTCTACACAATAGTCCTCTACCCTAATGATAAAGTAATCAGCAGCAGGGCGCAAACACCATATAAAAACAACACTAGAGAGTAATGAAGAGGAAACCCCTAAAACACCTCTATAGACCCAACTACTCTAAACCAAGGCTGCCATCGCCATTTCCACCATGCCAGGCCGAAGTGGGAAGAGAGGTCACCACAATCCTGCAGCACCCGCCTCTCGATCGCAGCCTTCAGTTGCCGACTGTTCTCTAACTTATCGATTTTTCTTCCCTGGATATATTTAAATTCTGTTCTAGCTCTACTAGAGAAAACTTATTTTCATATATTGTACTAACAACAACAATTTATTTTGTAAAAGTAAATACAATTTTTTATATTTTCAATATATATATTTGTCATCGACCCGAGGCCGCTAGTTTGCGGCGAAAGTCAATTGATGGCGTCTAGTCTTGACAGTAAATGCGTCTTATGCTTTATATATATATGTTATATAAAGTTTTCATACCATATTGTAATGAGATCAAGATAATTTATATAATTATGAATAAAGGAACAGTGAAGAGACAGGTATATAGAGGCACAAACATAATTCGGCATGGTCGTATAATCAGGGCGGGGAAGAAATAGAGTTCGACTTTGGGCAGAGTGCAGGACTTTTGGTAATTTGGTGAACCTAAATTGACCTGATGAGGAGGACTCTGTGCTCACGCGAACATTTAGGAGAATAGTCCATCCGGGGCTTGATGCTACCAAGGATCTTTTGCATCTCTCCATAGCGGTTACCCAGGCATCATTTTAAGAGAAAGGGTATGAGTGCTATTACGTCAACGAGATGGATAAGAAGTTATATATACGATTTTTTCAATACATTAAAATATATTCCAAGGTATCTCTCTAACATCATCCTTATTATTTATCGATTTGGTCAAGGACACATCATGAGCAAGTGAAATGAGAAAGAGCCTATGCTCATATTTTTGTTTATTTATGGATGTTATAAATTTTAAATTGTGAGATATAATTGAAGAGAGTTATATAATAGGCAATAGGTTTTTATAAAGTTATATTCGTGAAGTGTTTATAAATACAAGGGGGATCAATAAATAAGGTGAATTATCTTATTTCTTAAAAATTAAAAAGCAAAAATAATTTAAACCACAGAATATTAAAATATAACACCGAGAAACTATTTAAGGTGTTCTGTTCTTTTTTCCAACGCGCGGTGCGAGACTTATAAATAAACTAAAATGGAAGCTCCCTTGAAGGATTGCACCACGCTTGAACAACCTGCAGTTATTCGTTTCTTAAAGGCAGAAGGTATTAAAACATCTCAAATATGCCAAAGAATGAAATATATCTATGGTGAGTCTTGTTTATCTCAAAAAAACATTTAAAATGGGTTAACGAGTTCAAAAATGGACAAAATACATGTACCGATATTGAGCGACCTGGACGACCAAGTGTTACAGCGACGCCAAGCACGAGAAATGCGGTTGAAAACTTAATTTTGGAGAATAGAAAAATATCCATTTTTACCATAGCCGACAATTTGAATATAAGCTATGGAACTGTGCACACCATTATTAAAGAACAATTGCAATTTAGAAAAATATGCTGCAGATGGATTCCACATTTCCTTAATTTGAACCAAAAACTTAACCATATTCGGGTTTCAAAGGCTCTGTTAAAGCGGTATGAAGAGGAAGGTGATCAGTTCCTTGACAAAATTGTAACTGGATATGAGAGTTGGTGTTATCATTATGATCCCTCGACAAAACGTGCATCTATGGAATGGAAACGAGGCGACTCTCCAAGACCAAAAAAAAAAAAATCAGGTCTCAACGTTCGGCCGGTAAAGTTTTGTTAAGAATTTTTTGGGATGTTGATGGACCAATCTGTCTTGATTTTTTATCCTCAAGGCAACGTATGAACAGCGACCTTTATTGTGACATTCTTGTAAATAAGCTAAAGCCCGGTATAAGAAACAAAAGAAGAGGGAAGCTTAGTAAAGGTGTACTCTTCGTTCATGATAATGCAAGGCCGCATATATCATGTAAAACTGTATCTACAATCATTAAACTAGGTTTTGAAGTTTTAGAACATCCTGCATATAGTCCAGACCTATCCCCCTCTGACTATTTCCTTTTTGGACTACTAAAGAAGGAGTTAAAGGGAAAGCGATTTGACTCGGATGAAGATGTCCAGAAAGTGGTGCAAGATTTTTTCACACGCTTCCTAAGAGTGCCTATAAAGAGGGTATTTACAAGTTGCCAGAACGATGGAGACGATGTATAGAAAGCCAAGGTGATTATTTTGAATAAATCAAGTCCTAATTTTTAATATCGTTCTTATTTTTTAAATAAATTATAATTCACCTTATTTATTGATCCCACCTTGTATAAATTATATTCTAAACATGGTTTAAATTTGACCCTTTAAGCGTCATCACCTTTACTGAAATCTGCAAATTTGGGCCTCCAAATTTGGCTAAGATAATTTTGAGCTGCATGTTTATGAAATATGTTATTAAGCTACTTAAGTTGATGAATAGTAAAATCCAGAAAATATATTACTAGTCATTTCACTGAAAATAAGGCATATGTTTATATTATTAATATCTATAAAAAATGGGGTCACATATGATAGAAACACGCATTATATAAAGTTTTTTTGTGTAAAATTTCATGGAAAAAAAGATAACAATATAGTTGAGGAAATCAAAAATATATTTTTTTTTTTCATTTTTTGTTATATAATTGAAACAAAACAATGTCTGAATAGAGAAAAATTATAGCTCGTTCTCTCCCTTTAAAAAAATCAAAATTAATATTTTAACATTATTTTACCAAAACGGGCATCGATAACTGTCAACGAATGAAATCATGTTATTTTATATCGCTCGCGTGAGGATAATTCGGGGTGGCTCTTTATTTAAACCGCGCATTGCTTAAAAGCAGTTCTAGGTAGCCCAAAATTGCAAGCACATGAAACCGAGTGTGGCTAGGACAAAACGCTTAAAGGGTTAAAAACAATTTTAAATGAATCGTCCCATACAATTTCCCATTTCTTATCATTCAAGTTTTTTATGAGTTATGTCTAAGTGACGAATTTAATTTTGTGGTGTTACCTAGTCCCCTCGATGAAGATTCTGGTTCCTGGGATATATTTGAACAGATTCTCCTTGAGTTCGACAAGGAGCCTTTATTCATTAACTCTTCTGGAATCGCTAAAGTCGGGTGGGTTGTTTCTAAATGAAGACTTTAACTTTATCAAAGCTCTCACCCATAAAATTCGACATTATTTTTATTTAATATTTAAAATGCGAATAATATTATAAAGAGACCAAAACCTTAGGCAATAAGTTTGTTTATTATTAAAACCGCGATCTTTCGAGCTCGCATTCGTCAACGGGAAAAATCAAATCTAAGAGTAAACACAGGGAGAGGCGATATATATATAATTTTGTTGTGATACTGTTATGATTAAGTGATATGATGATAAGCCTTTTTGCGTACCTTTGTCTAGCCAGGATGTACAAAGATCGCACGCGCGTTTTAAAGGAAGGCAGGAAGGAAAGTAATATGTGACACTTGCCTTTAACTTTCGTCCTCAGAAGAATCCATTAAGCCGTATTGTCACTCTTGCGAAGCGTCCCACTTCTCACTGTACACGTCCATCCTGGGCAACACCGATTTGCAGACCGCTAACGACCGACACACTCGATCTGATGTCCACTTCCACAGAATAAGCCCCGTACACACCAGCCACCATCCCGGCCTGGTCAGGTTCAGGGCAACTTCCGCTTTCTGATCAACAGCTGCTATCCGCCAGACCTTCTCCGACCTCGCTTTCTTCAGGATCCTTCCTGTCGAACTGCTCTCACCAGACTGTCTGTTCTCCCCCGCTTGTTTCTTCCTCAGCTGACCTCTTTGTTTGATCCCACAGTCCCCCCATAGGCAGTAGTACTTCCTTGTCTATCACGCACGTCGTCTTGGCTCTTGTGAAGGGGAAGCCAGATGTCCCAATATTTTCTGTTTTGACACATTTTGAATTATCTAGATTTATTTCATATATATACAATTAAAAAGCCAAGGATCCAAGATCATTCATATATATACAATTACAAAGTCAAGGATCCAAGATCACTCATATATCAGCATGTTACCAATACCGGTCATAAATTCAATCTACATGCCATTGCAGTAATATCCACCAAGTCAGTAAGATTGATCTTCGAATTCCTCATATCAATGGATCAGAACAGTATCAACAGGAGAATAGAGAATATTCCAGAGAAATTCTTTCATATCCTACATCATGTATAATTAACCATAATACGTATATCTCACTTGTTCATTCTTAAATTCAAATAGCCCGTTGAAATGAGCGAGTTTGATAATAAAAGCGGTTTTGATAAATAAAAAAATTATATTGCGAAAGGTTTTTATCTCTTTATAATCATTTTTATTGAAACAAATTTATGTTACATTCTTAATAAGACGCATTAAAAAAATTATAAATTCTTCAAATATATTGATTGCTTGTTGAAATGCGTAGAGAATGAATATTGTCATTGAATTTATAATAACTGGATTTGATTTTTGGAATCAATACTAAGTTGGTTTTCAATAATTTTCTTTCTAAGACATAAATTTTTATTTTCATGGAAATTTGATACAAAATATATTTAGTTCTGAATTGGGCAAAAATTATTAACAGAGATCATCTGTTGATGGCTGTAGTTCTATGAATTCGATCCCTGTTTAGTCGAGATAGTTATGAGAATCACTCAGGATTATTAGTCTAGGCCTAACAGGCTGCTATAAAACATCATAAAAAAACCAAAGGAAATTTGAGGACGAAGTCTTTCATCGTGTCACCGCAGGAGAAATATTTCAACAACACTATCCATTGTTTCTCATAGATTTATTTATCATTGACCCATCATTATCATATCAGATTTAATATAAATATAAATACATTTGAACAAAGAAGTCTTATACATATAAATACTTTTGTCATAAACCTATTATATTCTGAATGCATGTGTAATATTCAGATGGAATATATTAAACAAAAAAGAATGTAATTGTTTCTTTCTAGCAATGCTGAAATTGACACTGGGGTCTGGACCAATCTCTCACGAGATGACATACTCTATGATGACAAATCCAGGAAAAAATGGAGAAGTCGCAAATCCGTGAGGTAAGTCTTGTAGACAGGTCATAAGAATAAACGCTTTCCAGAAATTTCTTATTAATTCGAGATTTTCTTAAGAAACCTTTTGAAATATTGAAGAATGAACGATGAAGTAGGATGGGAATATTAAGCAGGCTGGGGATAAAATAATTCGAAATTTAAAAAAAACATTATAATATAAAAGAACGAATTTCTAAAGTTAGTGAACTGAATGTGATAAATAGTTGAGAAAGGCTTAGTTCAGAAATGGCAAACATTCCCAGCACGAGTTCATCACTGATGATCCAAGCCTTCCCAAATATTTTCAATATTCAGTTCACTAATTTTGTAGAAATTAACATTTTAATAATTATAATAAATTTAACACGTTTATGACAAATATACCAATTGTTATTATAATATTTACATATGTTTTCAAAATAGAGCAATCCATAGATGAATATTTAATTAAAAAGGCATATATTGGATCAAAAAATAATGTATTTTACCAATATTTCAGCTGGCTGAACGCCAACCTTTATCAAGGTGTTATAACATTTTTAAAGTTGTTGTTGACACACTTTAAAAATGTTATAACACCTTGATAAAGGTTGGCGTTCAGCCAGCTGAAATATTGGTAAAATACATTATTTTTTTGATTCAATATATGCCTTTTTAATTAAATATTCATATGTGTATATATAATCTGCCGCGTTAAATCTTTTCGGCTTCAAGAAAAGGTAGTGTCTGTTCAAATATCGTAATTATAATGATACTATATTATAGAAATCAAGCTTGTCTTCATGAAGTAATAGATTTCCGAAAAGCACCGTAGATAATTTGTACGAGAATAGTGATTTATCAATCCAATAAATACATACAAATCCATTGCGTCTTTTAGAGCATTATATTAAGGTATCTATCAAAACGGATGTTCTCATCGTTAACATAACTATAAATAGTATTCATGATATATCAAATCACTAAAATAGGCTTAGAATAAAATCTTTTCGTTGATAAACGATGAGATTCGTATATTCAGCAATAAAACCAGGCGATCAATCAAGCAAACATTTTCCTTTAAACCTCACCTTATTTTAAGGCTAAATAAATAGAAGAAATGTATCGCTTATCAACTGAGGGTTCTATTCATACTTTTTATTCATAACATGTTCATACCTACTTATAATTGTACCACATTTTTGTCGTGATATTAATATTTTTTAAAAAATTAAACCATTTTAAAAAAATTGCTATGGTTACTTTTTATTTGCCTCTCTAGATTTTGTTTGGACGATGAAACCCACTCGGAACCAGTGCCTCAGAAAATGGCCCGGATGGGTGAGGAGCCATTGATGAAGAAGAAAAGGAGTGCCTATTCATCTCTCAGGTAAGACCTGAATTTGGTAACAGAAGACTGAACAGTGATAGTCTTCATAGAGAAACTAAGCATATACGTATTTAATATAATAAATGTTCAAAAATAACATTTTTACACCTTCTCTGTTATTCAATATTATATGAAATATTATTTTGCATTATACTGTTTTTCTTCCGGGTTAAAAATATTTATGGAAGCATATTAGCAGCCGTGTTCCTGAGTACATCTAGCATCTCAGAATTTTTTCAAAATTCAGCCTTTGTCAAAGAGATCTTTTAGGATCTATGACACCTTTTGAGTCTAATTGCGTACATTGAGTAGACAATGGAGAGAAAAATATATTTCTAATATTCCTACATTTTGAAATTTTAGTTAACATAATTATATACACTACCTGGCATTGAAAAGGCAACACTAAGCAGTGGCTCGGAATTGATACAAATTTCAGGGTAGACAGTCTTTTTCAAGTTATTCTAATGGTGTAAAATGCGCAGCTCTCACGCTTGAGTATAATATAAGCAAAAGAACAAGAAGGAAGGGTTATAGACGTGCCTTAATTGTCGTCAGGGGTATCATCGCAGAAATTAGTTTCTGATCTGAGAGGACACGTGGAAAAGACGAGATTGTCATTCCACCAACAATGGGGCTATAGCCAGCAGACAGACGATTTTGAAGGGGCATGGTGATCGGGCTGAGAAGAGTCGGTTGGTCCATACATCAACACGTAGCTGACATGCCTCACGGTGTGACACAGATGGTTGGAACATGGAAATGTGACGAGTTAAAGATTAGCGCATCTCCCGACACGCGGTGTGACGGCTCCCGCAATTGTGCAGGATACCTTTGATGCTCCTATCCCGACCAGAATCATTTTTGTCGATTGGTTGAGAGTGGCTTGGATTTATGATTTTCGTTAAGGTGCCGGACTAGAAAGATGTGAGAGATGGAATGGCACACATCATTCTACAATGATTTATTATTCTTTTTTTCTAACTATAGCCGCCGCGTACGAGTATCGTGATATGTGAAATCCAGCATTCTCCGGGTAGCGCTTACCGTACGAAAACACAACATTATGGTACCATAGCAGGACATCTCCGGATAGCATTCAGGGCATTATGATGGCCAATGATACGTGGGCAATGTGTTGCGGTCGAAGACACCCCCTTACCGTCAGACGATGCTCAAAGCCCTGAACCCTCAGTATAACTCTGTTCGCAACAGCCAACATGCTATTTAAGGCGTACAGATGCTTTCTGGTCACCATACTCTCCAGAATACCTAAGATAAATATAATTTATTGTAGTCTGCGTTTCAACACTTTCTTGGTGTTTCATTTTCAATGTCAGGCTTTGTATCTGATCGCACATAAAGCCAATAAATATAGTAGTATATCTATTTATTTATTCACTTTGGTTTTATGTATATATAGCCAAAAGGCCGAGAAGCCATATATTGGCATATGTATAGCACGGAAAAATTAAACATCAATGATCCTATATACCTTAACATTACCAATGGTACAAATGATTTCTTGTAAATATAATTTAGTTGCAGCAGATACTTTGGAACGAATGTTTTATTTCAGTGTGTTATGTGATTATAGTAGAAGTGCTTCCTGCGAACCTGAGGAGAAGGCAGATTCCTCCAGCCCATGTTCCAGCTGGAAATTCAAATCTGGAAAGAGGAAGCGGTAGGTTCTGGTTTTGTAGCTTTGATACAGACACGGATTTTCTCTTTATTTTATACAATTCTGAATATATTTGTATCCATTGTCATTTCGATCAAAGGTTAAAAAGTAAAGCAACAGAAGAAAGAGAGAATTATTTAAAACTATTTGTTGTTGCCCGACGCTTGAAAAATATATGGATTAGTATGAAGTTTGATTTGTTTATAATTATTATTCACACACAACACAAACACATATTTGAGATTTTGATATACATTTGATTATTAACAACATAAAATCTACAAATGTAATAATTCCCAATAACCTTTTTTATACAAAGCAATAACGCGCCATCTATACATATAAAATAAAATGATTTAAAAGCGCGAATGTTTCTTTTATAATAATACAAACTTCTACTGTCCTTACTGCGATGAAAAAATATATTGGGAGGGCTTGGCTCATCAGTGGTGAACCCTCCCAGCGGTTTCGCCAATTTAATCCACCAGACCGCTTCTCAGAGCTCTAATACTGTATTGGATCATTCTGCTTTTATATGCTACACTGAAGGATGGAATCTTAGAAATGGTTTTCAAGTAAACTATGGACATAAGCTTATAGGACAGTAGAATTACATTTAAATATTTGCATCGAGCAATGCTCTTCCGCAAACTATAAAGACAAGGGCAGTTAGGCATAAATTAATACAAAGCAATAACGCGCCATCTATACATATAAAATAAAAGGATTTAAAAGCGCGAATGTTTCTTTTATAATAATACAAACTTCTACTGTCCTTACTGCGATGAAAAATATATTGGGAGGGCTTGGCTCATCAGTGGTGAACCCTCCCAGCGGTTTCGCCAATTTAATCCACCAGACCGCTTCTCAGAGCTCTAATACTGTATTGGATCATTCTGCTTTTATATGCTACACTGAAGGATGGAATCTTAGAAATGGTTTTCAAGTAAACTATGGACATAAGCTTATAGGACAGTAGAATTACATTTAAATATTTGCATCGAGCAATGCTCTTCCGCAAACTATAAAGACAAGGGCAGTTAGGCATAAATTAATACAAAGCAATAACGCGCCATCTATACATATAAAATAAAAGGATTTAAAAGCGCGAATGTTTCTTTTATAATAATACAAACTTCTACTGTCCTTACTGCGATGAAAAAATATATTGGGAGGGCTTGGCTCATCAGTGGTGAACCCTCCCAGCGGTTTCGCCAATTTAATCCACCAGACCGCTTCTCAGAGCTCTAATACTGTATTGGATCATTCTGCTTTTATATGCTACACTGAAGGATGGAATCTTAGAAATGGTTTTCAAGTAAACTATGGACATAAGCTTATAGGACAGTAGAATTACATTTAAATATTTGCATCGAGCAATGCTCTTCCGCAAACTATAAAGACAAGGGCAGTTAGGCATAAATTAATACAAAGCAATAACGCGCCATCTATACATATAAAATAAAAGGATTTAAAAGAGCGAATGTTTCTTTTATAATAATACAAACTTCTACTGTCCTTACTGCGATGAAAAATATATTGGGAGGGCTTGGCTCATCAGTGGTGAACCCTCCCAGCGGTTTCGCCAATTTAATCCACCAGACCGCTTCTCAGAGCTCTAATACTGTATTGGATCATTCTGCTTTTATATGCTACACTGAAGGATGGAATCTTAGAAATGGTTTTCAAGTAAACTATGGACATAAGCTTATAGGACAGTAGAATTACATTTAAATATTTGCATCGAGCAATGCTCTTCCGCAAACTATAAAGACAAGGGCAGTTAGGCAATTTGCTGCAGTTAAAATCGCCTTCCAACTCAATCATTGAAAATTAAGGAAATATGTGTTTATATTTAAAGTTGTTTTTTTATTTAATCCGAGGGGCAGAGAGTTTAGAGAAAGTTTTTTATAATTCGTCAGAACTATATTCTTATTTAACCCTTCATATATCTCCCCTAGTGTGAGATTGAACTCGAAAGAAAAAAAGCCTACATATACATTTTTGTATGCAAGAACATTCAAATATATTTATCTAAAACATTTCATATACAAATATTTACTTTTTTTTCAGTAGTCAAAATGTATGTATAGGGAGAGATGAATTATAATACATATCAATTCCATATATAATAAAACTATTAGTATTTCTCATCATTTCCTATTGGAATAATTATTCACATTGAAATGAATGGACGACGGATATTGAATAGATGGATTTAAAAACCAACAGACGCTTTAAGACTATATTATACATATATGGAATACCCTACTGTTACACAATTGATCATAAAATGCCCTCCTCTGAACACTTTTATAGTAGGCTTATAATGTTTTGTATCAAATAGCCTAGTCTATAAAATGTGAATCGGTATTGTGAGCAAAGTGCAGATGGTGAAGATGATATTCTTTATTTGTGACACAAATGATTTATAAGTATTTAATTGTATTGTGTATCTTTCAAACATTGTACACTCATAGATAAAACTAAAGAAATGGGAATTCTTTGTGGTCGCCGCGGTCGTCTGTTTTATTTTATATTTTTTTAAAGAGACAGAAGCAATTTTGTTCACACTTGGTTATCTAGTGTGCCTTCAATAAAGTTAACTGTATATCAAATATCTTTCAGGGTTATTATCTGAATCCCGATATACATGCTAAAAGTTACAACTTATTAAGTTTTGTCTATGAGTGTATATATATTTTATAAATGGATAGGTGTTGTGTGTACAAAATAGAAATAACATGTGCATCAATAATATTTACTTGAATAAAGTATTTTAACAGGTCTTTTCTGTCGTGTGCTTATTTCCTTGAATTTATCCCTGTGTATCTTGTGTGCAGCACAAACAGACCTGTACAAATTAACAATAGTCTGTAAATAGACAGGATAATGTATATAGAGAGCAAATAAACACACACATTTCCTTTTTTGATATGGAATTATAAACTTTTTTTTTTGTTAATAAATATCAAAATCTAATAAAATATTTATGGTAAGGAGAAAAAAACATGGCATGAGAGCAAAAAAAAAAAAAACATTTCTAATAATGCAGCTGAAATAATTTTCACGGTTTATATGAAAAGGATATTTTGCAAATATTTTAATTATTAAATGAACAATTAACGTTAAATCGTCGTTTTCAATCGAAGCCAGACCTATGTGGAATGTACATTTGCATGAACAGGAGATTTCTTCGGCCTCGTCAATATTTCTATCTAACGTGGCCTAAACAAGGTCACATCTAGCGACCCTGAACCAGTGGCCGGACCGGAACCGGACTACGACGACATTGATGACGATCTGTTCCTGCTCTTCGCAAGGTGAGAATACTCATAAAAGATGTCATCTGGAAAGTCAAAACATAGCCATCGATATCCTAATGTTGCTGGAGGATGGCATTCATGAGCCAAAATGGCACCTCTCCATTTAAAGATGCGTCAAAACAATAATGCATTTTGTTTATCAGACCAATACAAAACATAATGGTGTTGATAAAGAATGTTCAACTATACCATGTTTTGAAAATTTCAGACAAAAAAAAAAGCCAACCTATATACCATGGTGTCGGGCTATGGTCCTCGTCAGTACAGGGACGCTTCGTTTTCATAACATACTCTACGAGGAGTTATGAAATCGATAGTATAAACCAAAAGGTGTTTGAGCTGGATAAAGGTCAGGGCTTTTAATAGTAAAGGCCACAAAGAGGAAGATGGTATTAATGTGCCTAAAGAGGTACCTCCCCTTTTAAAAATTTATGTTGCATCCTGGCTCTGCTACTTCACAATAACAAACAACCTTTTGGCAAATTAGACCGATTTCATGGCTACTCTCAAAAGATGTTATGAAGCCGAAGCTGCCCCTGTAAAGATGAGGACTTTTTGATTTTTAGAAGGTATGACAAAAACTAGCAAATCTAATATTTAATTGTCGTGGTCAACAAACTACGCCTAACGCCAACAATATTGATATTTAAAAAGACATTTGAATATCACATTATATCATAATAGAAAATGTAAGTATTTTTTAGCCCACAATCTCATATTATATTTGAAATCCACACGTACAAAGAGAGATATTATTTCCAAGTATAAACATCCTCCCCGAGTTGATGGAACCCATCAAGATCCAGTGGGGCCACCGGGAGGAGCGCCAAATTGACAAGAGAACTCCGGATCTCTCCACCGGCAGTCTGGACGGAGTCGACCCGTACGAGTCCGTCCTTTCCAGGATGAGTCTCCACTCGGCCCACCAACCACTCGGCCGGAGGCGATCTGTCCTCCTTAACTAACCACATAGCGTTCTTCCATAAATTTGGTGCGATGTCATTCCACTTATTCCGTTATTGTACTCACTAGACTATCTACACAGGTACTGCACCAATCTCTGGACTAGTTGCCATCTTGAAAGGAGATGATCCTTTTCTGTTAAAAACTTTCTTCCGAAATACAAGAGGGGAAGTAGTCATTAAGAAACATACCGGAGACAAGGTTTGCTGGTCATTTGGTCCTCGGTCAGAGAATACAACGGCCGCGAATTGAAGCATGGTTCAATCTGTAATATCATAATCACAGTAATCTTTCATAGGTTAGTGAGGTGTTCCTACGATGCGCCGCAGATGGTACTTGAGCCCTTTGACTCTTGCTTCTCACAAGCTACCGAAATGAGGTGCTCCTAGAGGAATAAACTTCCATTCGATACCAGCATTTGCCAAGATAGAAATTAGATCTTCCAGTTGATCTAGAGCAAGATAAATACTTTATCGAAATTCCCTGAAGGCTCCGAAAAATTAGTTCCGAGATCACTGTATAGGTACAAAAAAAAGTACTCGGCGTGCAACAAACCGTTTGAAACTTGCTATGAAAGTGGAGGTTGAAGCATCCGTGACCAGCTCCATATGTATTACTTTAGTCACGAACCACACGAAGAGCCAGATGTAAGGTTTCTCCACTTTACCTCCCCGACCCTTGGAGATGCTCGCGGTAACTGGTCCCTGTGAAAAGTTTCCAGGGAGTCAGTCGCTCCTTCGGCAGGTCGCTAATTAATTGGTTTTGATGAGTACTATGGTAGCAGCGACAGCAGGTTGTACAGTTTGTATGCGCATTTTAAATTTATTTTTGGAATTCATTATACAATATTTTCTTGCCAATACTGAACGTATCAAATTGAGACTTTAGTGTAAGGGTTTTGAATGTGCATCTTGAATAATCAATTGGGTGAATCTTCCTTTAGATGTCAATACGGCTGTGATTTTTTTCTCATACGATAAAGTGAGATCCCATTTGAGTCTGACACCTGCTTTAATAATTCCTGAAAGATTAAGAAATGGAGATAACGTTTGGATTTTACCTCTGTTTCTCCCGATGACCAGTTTTAATAAGTTATTTCTTTCTTCGGGGAAATAATGGAGTTGTGTTGCTCGAATGATCAGGTTCTGGGACTTGCTTAACTCATAGAGAGCCAGGTGGTTATTGTTTCTTTCTGTGGCATTGAGACAACTATAATGAAAGCACAAAACCCAAACCACTGTTCTTAAATACTTGGTGAGTGATGAAAATCGTTCACCAAGTTGGACTAGAAACGTAATTTTACTTAGAGCGTGAGTTGCAACTACCTCGTTCTGATTTTTGATGCTATAAGGTCGAGGTATTCTTGGCTATTCTGCTTCATCCTGAGATAACCATTTGGGTTCATTCCACTACAGAGATGAGATTTTCAGTTCAGACCCAAGTATTCCTCGAGAAGCAATGTCTGCAGGATTGCCGCTCGATAGCAACGTTCTCCACTCTGGTGTCGGTCTGAACTCCTTGATTTCCGCCATCCTATTTCTTATTTCTTACGAAAGTGAGAATATTTCTGGTGAGAGTTTTCAGCCAGTTCAACACTATGATTAAATGTGCTCAGCAACAAATATTTTCCACTTCAACCATTAGAATTTATCTAACACACCAGTCGGGTTATAAATACGACGGCCCTAGTCGGGGGTAGACATCCTCCTTATCGGTGCTAGTTTTCTCTTCAATGACAATAGAGTTACTTCAACCCCATCCGTGTTGGATATTTAAAATGTTGATAACTGCTGCATATGCATCTGCCGACGCATCACTGAAACCGTGAGCTCTATTCTTTGTGTACTTCTACTGGGACACAACCACCGCGGGATACGTAGGGTTCTCAAGCCAGTCAATTCGTCCCTGAATAGTCTACACTCTCTTTTCACCGGCTATTTGACGTTTTCTTCCCTGTTTATTCCAGTGATCCACAGCTTCTGAATCAGTATCTTGCCTGTATAATAAGGAAAGAGAAAAATTTCAGAGGTTCTTAGATTTTTGCCACAAACGACAAAATTTCTCTATTGGTAGTCATATTTGTCATTGCTGGATGTAGCATATCATACATAAAACAATCATGGCGGGGAATCCGCCAGATTTCAAAAGTTTTAACTACCGTCGAGTGTTCAAACTTGACCATTTTAACTTGGGATTCCTCCGGAATGTTGGCACAGAATCTCCAAAGAATTCGACTTTAGTGTGGAACCGCCGCACTCTAGAAGATTATTGAGATAATTTTTGAAGTTCAATGCTTTTTACAAATTATCTGCACCAGTAATAACATCGTCCACATAAGTGAATTTAATGAGAATCCTGGGCGCTCTAGGAAACTTGTGTCCTTCATCTTGCACTAATTGTGTCTGTCGGGTTTCTACCACTTAAATGGAGCAAAGGCAATGCCACTTGTCATGTTATTGAGCATACATATTTTCAAGCTGTCCTCAGGCTGATCTCGCCAAACTTCTCTCTGTTTATCTGAATCATCTGGCCGAACCATGATTAGTAGTAACATATCGGTTTGCCGTGAAAACAACTTTTTTCTATCTCCAGTTCAAGAGGATGTTGAATATATCCTTCTGCAACTTTGGACCGGTCTAGACTCTGTCATTGAAGGATAATCCATTTGAAGTTATCGATGTGGCGTCAAACACTACTCTTTTCTTTTTAGTCTTTTGGCTGCCTACTACGGCATGATGGGGCTAGGGACAACAGCCGTCTTTGTTAATTGACGTAAGTTCATTAAGATATGTCATGTGTCCCATCCTTTCATATTCATGAGCTCAATTTCTTTAGGTAGACCTTTTTCTAGGGAGACCTGCCGCTAAATACAAGATTTTTAAAACGTTCCGAAATAGTCCTGTGGTTTCACTTAAGAATCAAACGGAAGGGGCACCTCATAGCGTCCATCAGCCATGCGTAGGACTTTATTTTGATAGTTTGGGAGAATTCTTTTTGAATTATTTTTTGACGGCACCTCTTCAATCTCCTATAAATACCTCCATATCTCATCGGTGGTCTCGTTGCAATGAATAGAGATGAACACTTTAGTAGGACCCGTTATATCATCTTCACCCAGCTTCCCCGAAATTACCCAGCCCTACATTTGGTGTTTCTTTTACAGCGATATCCCACATGCCCCTCTCGCAGGCATAGAAAACATGCCTTGTGAATCTTCAGTTCTTCCATTCTTTTTCTTATGGGCAGTGATATCCAAGTAGGAAAATGTTATATACAATGGAATTCTTTGCACAAGATGCATTTCACATTTCCAGGCTTAGTCCTGTTTCCCCTTGTTAGGCCGAGAGGGTTCGCTTAACGCCGCCTTTACAAAGGAAAGACGCTCTGAGAGTACCCTTCACTTCCATCCTTAGGAATTTGAAAGCAATTGTAATTTATATTGTAATATTATATATATTATTAATTTGAAGTAAGTCCAGGTTATCCACATTATATCCAGACACAGCATTCCTGCTCCATATCTGTAGAAGCTCTTCAGGCAGGCTGGCTCTATCAAAGGGTAGAGGAAGTCCTAATTTTGCTGTGGGTTTATATCCAATGATTCCAAAGATTGGAGGTGAGACTCCAACTGAACTTAAATGCATTCTAAAGACATGGATAATTCTCGAGCGCTGTTGAAAACCACACAGGCCTAAAATCTGAGCGTTAATAGACCTCTGTTAGGATCACCGTGTCGCCGAAATGGTCAAAGCAGTAATCACCTTTGGATAATTTGCCGCTGTCAGCTGGTAACTAGTGTCACCAATCTTTCTGTTCTAGTGTTTGGGTCCATGAATTGAACTAAGTATTGAAATTTGTCTACTTCTGATAAATTAGAATGATTATGAAAATCTCAAAATTCGGCCACCAGTCCAACCATTCAATGTACAACCTATCGTATTTTGTAAGTTCCAATTTTGGCAGTATGCTGTCTATTGCTGCCTCATTAGTGTTGGTGTTACAAACATTCCCGGCTACATTAGCTCCTCTTATAGAAGGATTACGTAACATTCTACCTTTATTTCTATTACTATCCATTTTCTCATTATTCTTTACACACACGCAGTTTCGTCTTCCAGTTTTCTTTTTCTGGAAGGGCTTCTTCTTCCAATAGGAAGTTCCAAATTTGACCATCTACTACGCTCTTATCACTTATATAGCGTTCTCAAGGATCTTATATGTTTTACTTTGATCCTTAATCGTTAGAAATATTTTCTTTTTAGAGCTCAGCTTTAATCTCACTACATACTTTGGTGATGGAGTCCTTAAAACACTGATAGTTTCTTAACAGCTCGCTTCATTTTAAAATATATTCAAAACAATATATTAAAAAATATTTTCTAGTTTGTAAATTAATTTACATTTCAAAGCCTCAAAATTCATTAATTTGTATTTCTCATACTCAATATCTTTAAAAACTTCAGCTTATATTAATGTAAAAATTATAAATATCTTCGGTTTTACTTTTAGGATTTGCTAATTTGCTTGCGTTCCTTCTTTCTTTAAGATTATCCAAATCAATTTTGATTGTAACCTTTTGCTAAATCCAGCTCAAGAGACCAAAAATGCATTGATATTAGGTCTGGCAACAACTAACAAATACCATGTTTTGTTGTCGCGGTAAACACCCTAAACCTCTAACGCCAGCAACGATCTTTTTTTCAGAGTCGCCGAATCTTTTCGGCGCTCTAGCTAGAAGATTATTGAAATATCTAAATATATTTGACTATAACATAATTTATATAATAATATAAAATTAATGTAAATAATTTAGACACACAATATCTTATAATAGATGTGAATATCCATACATACAAAATCCATACATTTTTTCAAATTTTGAACAAGGGCCTAAACCATGGCATACAGGTTGGTTTTGTCAGAATATGCTAAAACTGGTGTTTTTGTCACATTCTTTATCATCACCAATACGTTCTGTGCTGTGGCGAAGAAAATATGCATTGCTTTGAAACATTTATATTGGAAGTAGATCTTTTCTTTTGGTACATGAATATAAAAGAAAATAGATACCTATTATATATTTAAAAAACATATTCGAATATTATAAAAATAGTAAATATATCAATTATAGATGCTAAATATTTATTTGGACCACTTAAAATATTTCTTAATGTAATGCTTATGTTGATATTTGAAGGATTTTTAAATGAAGGTGCAAAATAGCGATGATAACGTTACTGTTTATAACTAATAATTCGAAACTATTATAGACGCGTATGATTATTTTAAAGGTTAAACAATTTCTACTGCCCTTACTTCAATGGAAAAATTAATTAAGAAAGGGCAGTAGAAATTGTTTAACTTTTAGAAGAATCATACACGTCTATGATAGTTTCGAATTTTCATAATAGATGGCGCGCTAATGCATCATAATATAACTAACAATGTTAAAGATGGAGGTTGCCAACCCCCATCACTAAATTGGCATATCGACAAAATTTTATTTTCGTAAATTTAGTTTTATATATTTCGTCTCTCGTGATATTATTAATTTGAGAATCTGGTGTTCACGTGAGAACATTCTTCTCAATATTTCTATGCTTGCTCTAATGTTTATTTTGTCCTCCATCCTGACACCAATGAATAACATTACATACCAAAATAGATGGTATTCATTGTGAAACATCGATTAAATAAAGCTTTTCTTCTTGAAGATTTCTAACAAAGTTAAACTTCTGTGTTTAGGGGGTTTGAGGCGGCTGGCTCACCTGACATGAGCTCGGATGAGGATAGTGAGCTCACTGCCACCTCGGGCTATATATCCTTGCCGATGGAGTTCAGGAAGCGTATCCGTACTAGCTCCCAAAGGTATCATCTCATGCTCTAAATTGTGATCATATAAGTAATGTATGCTAGACAAAAACATCTTACTCCAATTTCTACTTATATATCGAATTGATAAACGATTTGTTAATAGAAAACATACATAGTGTGAGCTACGATATAATTTAAAATAAAATAAAAATATTGAAAATTTTACAACCTTACTGCATATAATATATTTCAGGCTGGCTTAATGCTCGGTATTGGCCCATCAACTGTTTCACCCGTATGACCTTTAGGCTGGTTTTTTGCTCAGAATTGAACTGAGCAACTGTTTCACCAGTATGACCTTTAGGCTGGTTTGTTGATAAGCATTGAACTAAGCAGCTGTTTCACCAGTATGACCTTTAGGCTGGTTTGTTGCTCAGAATTGAACTAAGCAGCGGTTTCACCGGTATGACCTTTAGGCTGGTTTGTTGCTCAGTATTGAACTAAGCAACTGTTTCACCCGTATGACCTTTAGGCTGGTTTGTTGCACATAATTTAACTAAGCAAATGTTTCACCAGTAAGAATTTTATATATACTGGCTTGCTGCTCAGTATTGAGCCCAAAAACTCTTTCACTATATGAACCTTAGGCTGGTTTGCTGCTCAGTAGTGAGTTAAGAAGCTGTTTAATTACTATGAACTTTAGATAATTCAACTTAATTTTGAATTGTGCCACACTTTATATTTTTGGTGGATTATGTAGCATAAATGGACTTTAAGAATTTAACACTACACAGGCAGCAGACGTCTAGACCAGGTTGAGTAGTCTCATACATAGCCTGGCCATATTTCTAGGACTTGCCATTTCTACACAGCTTTAAATAATACAAAACTATTTTCTTTCTCTAGTAAAATTTAGATATAATAATATTAATTACTTATATATTTATATATAGATATATAGAGTTTATAAATATTTTACAATGTTTCTATACACTTTATCCCAATTCAAGATAAAAAATATATACATGTAAACATTTTTGGCTAAACATTGCTCTAATCTTTGTTATTTATTTTGCAGAAAATACTACGATGATCTGTGGTTCGCTGAAGGAGAGCCCCGAAAGAAATGTTCGCTGTGCAAACAAATATTTCTGCCTTCCAACCAGATCTGCTTTTGCGAGTATTCAATTTGCTTGAAGTGTGTGAAAAAATCAAAATTCCATACACCCTGTGGATCGTGTAATAAGTCTGTTAACCTTGCTCTGTCCGAATTGGCCAAACTTGGTGATGAGCTTGAGCCATCAGAATTGCAGGAGATGATGGACAAAAAGGAGAAAAAAATAAATCACACGTCTATTAATACTCTTGACAAACTGTCAAAATCCTCCAAATGTTTGATTAGAAATTTTGTATATAAATTCAAACTTTGGGTCAATCCGGAAACAACTGGTTCTCTGCCAGAAAATACGCCGTCAATTTACGAAGAAGACAGAATCATACCATGGCTCGAGAGAGAGCTTCTTGCTCTGGGTGCCAACAATGAAACTGTTTGCGATTTATCCGAAGTGATCTTCCGAAAATTAGCAAGCATTCCACTAGGAAGCTCAAAGTTCTTCTTGCTGCTTTACCCATTTTTGAAAAATTTTACAGCTCACTTCATTTACGAGTTTTTCCACTTTTCGAATTCGTCATACGATGTGGATGAATACGATCGGGCCACATTGTATTCAATTAAGAGAAACTGTTTCTGCGATTGTAAAATCTGTAACAGCCACAGTTTGACAATTAACATACCAAAAATTACGCATTCGTACTTTGATGGCAAATCCGTAGGAAACAAACAACCAAATGACAATAATTCTATGAGCAGTTCAGAGGAAGAAGAAACCAAAATCAAAATAATTGATTTTAATCAAAATGAGATTGATTTTGAAGCTTCATCTGTAAAACAGAATTACCAATATAATTTAAAGCTCGAAAATGGAGCATTTTCAGAGCATATAGAGTCATGTGGCAATTCTATTGACGATGAATTAGAGGAAGAAATTCCTTTACTCAGAAACCTTTCGCTGAACCACAACTCTAGTGTAACTGAAAAATTAAACGAAGATGCAACTCTAAAAGCAGCGTCAACTGCAATTGCAGAAAATACAAAGGCAGTTGAAACTGCAAATCCAGTAGAAAATTCCAAAGCAGTTTCTGCAGCACACCATGTGTCGAGTAGGTTCAGAGTTTCATTCCGACGATACGATCTTCCATTGGGACATAAGGATCTTGGAGCTGACTTGGGCAAAAGATGGCCTGTGCTCAAGAGGAAGAGTTCTGAACAAAAGGATGGGATTAAAAAACACAGGGCATAAGATTTTATTTTCAATAATAAGCTATGGGGGACTTAGTTCCGAAATCCTTTGTTTAATATTTTCTAAACTTTTATTCTCTAGCTAAGAATGGATTGTAGAATTAATTCTTAACTATATATTAATCATTTTACATTTTTCTTTTTCTATCATTTGAACTCAGGTCATTTGTAAATACCCACAGCTGTTTATTTAGAGATCATTTTAAAGAATAGGGGAATATCTATATGCGTTGTATTTCTTTATAATACATACCATTTTCAATTCACCAAAAGGAATCGTTTCATCTTTACATTATTTTAACAAAACCCATCTTGAGCATTTACTGGTAAAAACTAACTTTAATACAAAATATAGGTTATAATTTCTTATATGGTATTTTACAGTTATCATTTATGTATTTTAATGGATTTAAAATATTTGGCTCATTTTTATTAATATAATGCAGATATGCATGTAAAACATAATAATATGATGGAAATATTACATGATATTGATTTAAAAACTGGAGAAAGCATTATTTTCAAATTAGTGTTTAGAACTGTTGAAAATTCCATGTCGATTAACATAAAGAAAAATAGATAATAAAAAAACATATATTGGATTTAATAAAAAGGTTTATTTTGTCAATATTTCGGTTGGCTGAACACCAAACCTTTATCAAAGTATTACATTTTTGTATACACAATCTCAGCGCCGCATAGTATGCGTATGCCTTGATAAAGGTTTGGCGTTCAGGCAACCGAAATATTGGCAAAATAAATCTTTTTATTAAATCCAATATATGCTTTTTTATCATCTAATGAATTAAATACGGATTGCTCTATCTTCAAAATAAAGAAAAATATTGAAACTCATTCTCTAAAACTGCGATTGATACTTCGATTTAACTAGCGACTTATCTAAACCAACGGTAAACTGGTCAGGGAGGCGATTAGGCCAAAATAGATTTAGCATATAGAGTTGGGCCTTTATAATACCATGATATACAGCCACATCGTTTTTATTGGAAGATTTTCTGTTCACATGGGGTTAATGTGGAATGCACTTAACACACATGTTGAAAGCATAAAATCAAATAATAAAATAACATTGTTGAATTTCAACGTTAGATATGCTAACTCTAAATATAGGCAACATATCCTTTTTTATCAAATTCAAAGTTGTACAGATATTACATTTTTGGAAAATTTGATTAAATTTTTTTATATAAAAAGAATATTTTTATAATTTTCTATTAATTGTTAATGGAGAGTATTTTTATTGCCTGTGTCTAATACCTTACTTACAGATCTTATTTGGACATACATACATATATTTTAAAACTCTTTTTTTCACAGAATTTTATCACAATATATTATGTGCCAAATAAATGTGCCACAAATTTAATATTGGTGTATATATATACACAGGTTAAATTAATCAAATATAATTATCCGAGAATAGGTTTCTCTTTATTATTAATTAATTATATATATATATTATATCTATAAATAATAATATAAATAATTATATATATAAATTAATTCTTTATAAATAAAGAAAATTATCCTCGGAGATTTATATTTGATTAATCTAATTGATTCAGACGATTATAATTCTAATAATATGTACAGGTTGGCTTTTTCAGAATTTTCCAAAACTGGTGTTGTGGCTCAATCTTTATCACCACTGGTAAGATGTTTTTACAAGGGTGATAATCATCCGCTGTTCTGATGTATAATTAAAAAGAGAGGTGCCCCTCTAGGTACCAAAAAGTGGCGCCCTCTCTCTTTATAAAGGCATTAAAGCTATGATGCATATTGTTTATTACCTCTGTGCAGAGAGCATATAGATGGTAATAAAAGAAAGGGCCACTACATTACACACGAGCTTTGTCGAATTCAAACAAAAGACCAGTCCGTATACCAATTTAAATTTGCTAGGGCTAGTGATAGGACACATTATTCTATCAACTCATTTTATCATAAAGACTAGTAAAGCGTAGCTCATTTAATAAAAAATCAACAAGAATTCCAAGGGGCCAGGTTTCTTTAATTATTTTCCTTTCTCTAGCCTTCGGGCCAACATGCCCTTCAAGTATGTTTTCCAGTTAACTATACACTATAAAACTCTAAATACAAATAAAGTGTAAGCTGGAATTCATACTTCTTGTTCTCTGTTGAAGAGCATGTTAACCCCCGAAAGCTAGAGAAATAAAAAATAGTTAAAGAAACCTGGCTCTGGATGATTGCTTGTTGATTTTGTTAAATTGTAAACGTAGCTTATTCATTTCGCTGAATAAACAATATTTTTTAAAATAGAAACTATTATAGACGCGTAAGATTCTTTTCGAATTAAAAAAATTCTACTGTCCTTACTACAATGGAAAAAAATAATGGGAGGGCCTGTCTCATCAGTGGTGAACCCTCCCAGCGGTAGAAATTGTTTATTTTCAAAAAGAATCTTCCCCTCTATAATAGTTTAGAATTTTGATAACAGATGGCGCGCTAATGCAGCATAATATAATTGCTATAATAAAAAACATTTTTTTAGTGTTTAATAATAGAGATATGCAGTGTGTTATTCTTTGTGATATAATTTGATATTTTTCTAACGATCATTTTTAACATTCTTTTATCACCGCCTGGCGTGTTATTTATAAGTGCGATAAACACAAGACATTGGTTTAATACACTTTTGTAGATAGAGGTGCCACCATGGCTATCCTCTTCCAGCAATTTGGTTTTATATTTAGGTATTTTAGAAACGTAATTTTAGGTTAGAACAAACTATATATAATTACTAAATATTGATATTAATTTTTAAAATCAAACATTCAAAACATGCAAATACTTGTTTAATTAAATATTACACTTCCACATTTTGAGCGTGAGGTTTCTTTAAAACGTCAAACGATTGAAAATTAACATTAATTAAGAAGATTATCGAATTTATTTCTTTGTTTTATTGTATTTTGAATTGGCTGCAGGCGCCAGAGATATTTTAGAGAAAAACAATGTTTATTTTTATTTGCCTTTTATAAAACCCCAACTGTACGGTGGACCACATGTCATAGATTAACATAATCACCTTCAAGTGTTTTCATATAAAGACTTTTAAAATCTAGTTTTCATAGAGATTTGTATTTTGCTCTTGAACTAAACTAGCTTTCGACATTTTCTAACCCAAAAGTAAGTGAAAATTCGAAGACACAACACACTATGTAAACATATTTAATACGTGATCAAGATATGGAAATATTTTAATCAAAGACTAATAGCAACATTTTGCTAAATATTTTATAATTATTAAAACAGTATTTTTCACAAATAATCAGCACAACATAGAGATAGAATTGTATTAAAAAAGCGTACTTATATTTGTGAAGAAAAAAACAATTTTCTTTTCAAAATATTTCGAGGGATTGCTTATTAATTTATTGCCCAAAAACTTAAAACTAAACTTTTAAGTTTATTGAGCAACACATTGATAAAGAGGGAGCAATCCCTCGAAATATTTAGAGAAAAAAAAATATTTTCCTTCACAGAACCAGGTAAGTCTTTTATTATATAGATATATTTAATTAAAAAGGCATATATTGGATCAAAATATCATTTATGCCTTTCTAATTAAAGGTTTATCTATGGATTGCTCTATTTTCAAAATATAGATATATATATATATTCAATGAATCGCCTTTTACTTCCAAATAGAGATAGAGATAAACCTAGTTCCTTGAGAGCGCAGAGAACGCCAGCTACTTGGTATCTGAGAACACAAAATGTTTAATATAGAATAAATTTTATTTTAAAATATAGAGATTTGAGAGAATTTTAAACTCTGTGATCTTTGCTACTGTTTTGAATTTAAATATATTACATATTTCATATATTGAAATTGATAAAGAATATTTTATATATTGCATATACACATATCTATGTGTATTATATATAGAGATACTTAAGGAAATTTAATATTTTTGAAATGAACCTCCACAAGTATTTGAAAGATAGTGCGAGAGATATCACTATTTGTTGTCCGTTCATTGGTATCGAGGTTTGATGGCACACTGTCCATCTAGTTAATTAATCTAACAACGTGTAGCTGCAAACTCTACTGATGATGGTGAATCTCCGTGGCCTTCTAACAATACTAGTTCTCCTAGATTATTTCTTAGCAGGATAGTTCAGCTTTTAAGCTAATGCAGTAGCTAGATATACTCCCCAGATAACGTCTTACAAGAGGTATACATAGCTTCTCAGTAATACCATCATAGCTTCTCAGTAATATCAGCATAACTTCTCAGTAATACCACAATAGCTTCTCAGTAATATCAGCATAGCTTCTCAGTAATACCACCATAGATTCTCAGTAATACCAATATAGCTTCTCAGTAATACCTTTATAGCTTCTAAGTAATACCATCATAGCTTATCAGTAATACCATTTAGCTTCTCAGTAATACCACCATAGCTTCTAAGTAATACCATCATAGCTTCTCAGTAATACAATCATAGCAGATAGACTTAGCTGCCCAGATAACGTTATCTTGCGCTTGACTCAGTTTCTTATCTAATGTAATCCTAGCATATTTACTTAACTGCTCAGTTAACACTTCCTATTATAGTTCTCTCTCTTTTTCTACCCAGCTAACACTTCCTAGTACAGTTTGATTCAGTTTTTCATCCAATATAATTCTATCATATTTATTTTCCCAACTAATACCTTTCTAGCCTAGTTTGACTCAGTTTCCCATCTAATAAATCCTATCCTCTCCACTTAGTTTCGTAGTTAACACCTACATAGCACGGCTTGGTTTAATTCTACATTTAAATAATCCTATCCTATTTACTTAGCTGCCCAGTTAACACCTTCATTGCAAAGCTTGACTCATTTTTTGATCTAAATTAATTCTGAACATAGAGGTTTCCTCTGGCCGGTATTTTTTTTATAGTTTTTATTTTCATAGAATAAAAGACACTTCGGCCAGAAGAGTTTTTATTAATTTTTTTAGAAGCACAACAAACACCTCCCTAGCACAGTTCGATTCAATATTTTCATACAATTCCATCCCATTATCTTTATTCAGTCACCCAGCTGACACCTTCCTTGCACAGCTTGACTCAGTTTTTCTTCTAAATAAATCCTATAATATTTCTTTCGCTGCCCAGCTAGCAACTTCCTAGCACTTCCTAATAACTTCCTAGTTCAGTTTTCCATTTAATTTCGTCCCATCATTTTTACTTATCCGCGCAGCTTACACCTTCCTAGCCCAGCTTGACTTAGGTTTTCATATAATACCATCCTATCATCTTTATTCAGTTGCCCAGCTAAAACCTTCCTTGCCAGCTTGACTAAGGTGTACAGATAATATAAAAATAGAAGCTTAATTCAGCTTCCCAGGTAACGTCATCTTGGCAGCTTGCCTCTGCTTTCCAGGTGTGGGAATGCAATCCTGAAACTTGTCTCATGATAATTATCCAGCTAGCGTAAGGTTAACATTTCAATTCATAAACAACATCCTGATATTGACATTTAAGATAATAAAATATGCCTTAGATAATACAATTATTCCTCTCAGCATTTCTCTGAGCATTTAGCCGTTTTTATTGGAAATATTTATCGGGCAACAAAGTAGATGTGTCCTGGGGACTTGCATTTGGTTTAGATAATCTCGCGTAGAAGGAAAAAAAGTTTTATCAATAAAAATTCATATCGTCACGCTCTAACAGCTTGCATTGTCCATCCCCATTCGTGAGCGCAAGTAAATAAACGGGGCTCTGGCACATTGCAAATTCGAATTCAACACTGATTGGATTCGCATATCGCTTTTTTATTCTCAGGATGAATCAAGCCATCATTGAAAATATTCTTATTTTATAGCTAAATATAATCGAACTTAGGCATTTTTTAATCTTTAGCTCTCTGTCTAAATGAATAAAGTTCGTTAAATAAAATGTAAAATATTTCATTTTAAAACTTTAACACACATTCCATTTGAATATTTTAGAACATTAAAACACGTTTGTATAGTGTGGGCATTATTCCATGTGCATTATTATGAAATGATACATATTTTGGTATGCATAATATGTCTCTCTTTGAAATGTATATAACCTCCTACCAAATATATTAAGAACACTATGATTATATATTCATAAATTTATACCAAAAGGGGCACCTCTCCCTTTAAAAATGCAGTAATATTATTTTAATGGACTTTTAAAGGGAGAGGAGAACTTTTGGGTACACAAACATTATTATCTTCAATATGGAAAATAATTCTATTAAACCTTCTCTTCGCTTATTCTTTTTTTTTTACCCAGCCTATGACGCTTCACCGCCGATGTTTTGCTGGTGTTACGTTTTTCCCCTCTTTATATACCTATATGCTAACTACTTATTTATTACCTATATCAAAACCAAACCTCACATGTTTACACCAAATAACAAATTATATAAATTTTGAAATTCACTTAACAGTATTAATATATATATAGCACAACATAACTTTTGTTTCATATATATATATGTGTGTGTGTGTGAAAATGTGAAATTTTATCATTATCAACGCTATGTATTTATTTATTTTAAATACATTTCTACAATCTCTAAACAAAACATTAGAAATAAAATATTAACATATCAAGCATATTGAATTTAAATATATTACATATTTCAATTATTGAAATTGATAAAGAATATTTTATATATTGCATATACACATATCTATGTGTATTATATATAGAGATACTTAAGGAAATTTAATATTTTTGAAATGAACCTCCACAAGTATTTGAAAGATAGTGCGAGAGATATCACTATTTGTTGTCCGTTCATTGGTATCGAGGTTTGATGGCACACTGTCCATCTAGTTAATTAATCTAACAACGTGTAGCTGCAAACTCTACTGATGATGGTGAATCTCCATTTAATTTTTCCATTGCAGTAAGGACAGTAGAAATTGTTTTATTTTAAAAAGAATATTACGCCTCTAAAATAGTTTTGTAATTTGATAACAGATGGCGCGCTAGTGCATCGTAATATCAAGCATGCTACGAAAAAATTTTCAGAATAGTTTTAAACCGAAAAAAAAATCATTTTTGGACCTTTAATTTGAATATTAAACTGTACAACATAATGCAATAGAAACCATCTCTTTTTACGCCTCTAAAATATACCGCTAACGAATAAAGATACCAAACATCAGAGAAATCTTCTAGAAATAGTTTTTGAAATTATAAGTTCATTATTATAAGTCTATAATTAATATTTTCATAATATACCCTGAAAATGATGGTGTTAATAAAAATTTCAAATAAAATGGTTTAAAAAAAAACAAATAGAATATTTTTAGTGTTCAACAAAAAAAGTTAGCGATTTGAACTCAAGTTCATATATTTAACATAGTGTATTAATATAGTGTTACTCTTCTGAGCTGAGAAAATATGTCTCACGCTCTGATTGGCTGATTGAGGTAATGCAGCAGAATAAAACCAATCAATGGGAGAACAAGATATATATTAAGACCTATAAACCGATTAGGGAATATATTATAAAGAGTGTGGTAAAATTCTTTTTAGTATTTTTTGTTGTTGTTTAAATTTTTCATTGTTTTTTTTTAAGTATATAGCGTTGATTATGATGATAATTGTACATTTTCACAGAAATATTGCGCTCTGTATTACAATATCCAAATATCTGTTCAGTAATCTTGTGTATATATATCCTTATATAATCGTATATGTCTGTGCTTATGAATCTCGGGGGTGCTTCAGTTTTATTTGGACGCTTTCAAAAACAAATACAGAATCACTTAATTTAGGAAACCTGCTCTGAGCTATACGAGTCGTTCAGAAATTAACATGATTAAATACATTTATTGACATTTTTTATTTCTATATATTTTAATTGAATAAAATAAATCCATCTTAGTTATTAAAGACTTTTTTTTTTCTTATTAATTTTTTTTTCATATATCAATCAATTGCAATATACTTTACTTATTTTTAATTATGCCTTTTCAACAGATTTTAAATTTATTTTCTTCTTTATTTGAAGATTAGTTAACTCTACTTTGGAAAAAAATGTTTAAAGCCTAACTTTCTCCTTTGTGTGGTGAGTTGTATAAACCTAACTTTAACAACATAGTTTGAGCCGTAAATCATAGTGACATAATAGAAAGGCTGTTTCAAATATTAAAAAATATTTCAGAGATAAAAAAAATATAAAAAATTTTCTCGATTTTAATTGATAGTATGTTTCAATAACAATGAATACTCTTAACTTAATGTTTAATAATAAATTTCAAACGGTTATCAGAGTAAATATTAGAAGATTCCCCCCAATTACATATTAATGTAACTTTTAAAATCGCTCAAATAAACTGAAGCACTCTCTCTTCCCATCTATATATTCTAAATTGTAGTTTCTCACTAGATATTCTGATATCCTAAACCATATATTGGAATTTGATTTAAAATTATATACTATGTGGTAGTTGATGCTTTGTAGATTGTACCTCATTTACATAACAATGTACACCTTGATATATTACCTTTATTGTGAACCTATGTAATCAAATTTTATTCGATTATTGCTCATTAGGTTTTTCTATATATCTTTAAAATTTATCATTTGATTTAATGATATTTTAATTTAGTATAGCCAAATGATTTTTCCGGTAATATGTGTCATTATATGTGATTGTTACAAAGAATAATTATACAATATCTAATCAATTGGAATTGCATGCTTATTCCACATCTCTTGGTGCTGATGTATCCCATCTATGGTTTTTGTGTGTAATAAATCGTCATGTGTGGAGTGGATTTATTTATCCATCAGAACACTACGCCCCATTCTTAAACATCACATCAAATCTTGTAAATCCAAAAGCTTTATAAAGGGAAATATAAAACGTTGTTTAGTGTTACTTTGAAATACAATAGATAAATAGTATATACATATAATTTTTATTTTTTATTTTTTCTATTGTTTTTCACACACATATATATATGAAAAAACAAAAGAAAATATTAAAGATAAGTGGATCAGAGGTGTTGATATTAAAAATAAAGAAAGCATTTCCTGACCACGAGTACATGTGCTTTTTAGTTAAATAAATATATATATACATACATAGGGAAAAGTAAAAAAAGCCTGTTTGTTAAAATAATGACAATTCTCTCTTTTGATTAAGTACTTTAGATTTATTAACTGAAACATATGTATATAAATACATATAAATTTAAATTTGATTTTTATTTACTAACAAAATATATTTTGGTTTGAAATATTTTCTTTTTGGAGTAAGAAAAATCAGAAACGCGTTGCAGTTTGTTTGCTCTCATTTTAGAAGGATACTGGCAGGATCTCTTGAAATCAGGAGTCATGCCTTTGTAATTCACTCTCTGCTCTCTCAAATTCACGTCATAGACTAGCTACCAGACGAAATGTTCTATAGAATTTAACGGAGAACTTTAGGGAACCTTTGCCTTTAAGAGCAGCCAACAACACCAGATCTCAAAGGTTCGCACAGTCTGTAATTTATATTTCTTGACTCTTTAATCTTTATTATCATCCAAAAATTCCTATCTCTCTGGCAACAATAGCCTCCCTCTACTAAATCGGGCACATTCTCCAGGTAAACTTCAATCATATGGGGTCATTAAATTAAAACTCGGGATTCTTTCTAATGGCCAGGAACATATTCTTAAAAACTATGGCATTCTTTTCCACTGGATGTTTAAGGCTCTCTATAACTTTATGATAATTCCAAATACTACGTCTTTTCTAAGGGTAATGTATGTTTATTAAATATATTTTCACAATATATTTATATATATATATACTTATTTTGTTAATTTTTATTAATAAATTTTAACAATTTCATCTGTTATATTATGATCAGCTTACTCTTTACATCTTTACGAATCTCCATTTCCTCTAAGCCTAACATATAGGAATATAGCCTCGAAAACGAGTAGTGATTTAACCTAAACGAGTTGTTAACTATATGTGGTGAAAATGACTAAATACAGGAAAACAAAAAGTTTGCTAAAATTATATGAATTAAAAGCCTGATAAACAGCATTCTGGCAGGCTTTCCAATGTAAAGGCATTAGGTGCGGGGTAGCATGCAAAATACACAGGTTCAAAAATTGGAAGAGCATGGAAGATAAGTACACCTAAGAAATAAAAGTCATTTTCCCCTAGAAAACTGAAAATCGATTAAATGTGTGTGTGTTTTTATCATTGATATGACATCTTTTTCTCTTTTAATAAATGGTTAAAATGCATTAAAACCATCTTCTCTAAGCAAAACGCCTATATTAATCAGTGAGTAAGTGGCAACATTTAGCTTTAGAAACTTCGTACAATAAATAGGTAAGCTTTTGTTCGAATTTAACAAAGCTGGTGTTGATCTGAATATGAGCTTCCTCTCTTCTTTAACTTTCTTACTGCCCCCCCCTTTGTATATTGCTCTTAATTCACTCCTGAACAACTTGGATAGTTTAATGTTTTTTTTTCATACACCAATATAATTATTCAAAAGTTTAGCCAGAGTTTTTATAATGTGAATGCATAAATTGGTGTTAGTTATACAATCTTTTATTTAATTTTCATCAAAGTACCTGTTGCATTGGCAGGAAAGTCTTGTGTGTACATTTTTTGGCCATTAAATGTGTTATATTTAAAGAGATCAAAATATTGATATAGAATGGAATAATTTGACCAAGAGAGCTTGTTGTCCCAACGACCTGCGCCCACACAACGTTGTCTTCGAGCAAATAACCGCCGAGCTGTAAATAAAGATTTAGACGATCGATATTCGCCGGAGGATGCCGACAGGTGGCGGCGCCACTGAACTCATTCCACCTCGCAGTGCTGGAATGGTGCGCTGAGGCCTCCAGATGAAATTGAAAAAACGTAAATAAAAAAAGGTCATAAACTTCCTTGGAATTTCTAGTTTGATTGCAAAAAGATATTATTTTATATATCTCAACATATATATATATATTATTTATTTATTATTATTTTTCACATATATATATGTATATACATAAAGTTGAGGAAGGATTATATTCATGTACCTAGAGAGGCATCACCCCCTTTTGAATATAGCATCATAACGATGGCACTGTGCATCACCCTAGTAAAAAACTTTACTATCGCCACTTCACCAGTTTGGACACCTGTTTGGTAAATTCGACCGATTTCATAACTCCTCTCATTGGATGTTATGAAATCGAAGCCGCCCCTTTACTGATGATGGCCATAACCTGAAACCATGGTAAACAGGTTGGCCTTTTGTCTGAATTTTTCAAAACTGGTGTTGTGGCACATTATTTATCATCATTAGTAAAGTATTTTACTAAGGTGATGCACAGTGTCATCGTTTTGATGCATGATTAAAGGGATTTATTCCTCTATAGGTACGTATGTACCAAAAGAGACAACTCTCCCTTTAATTATGCATCAGAACGATGCACTTGTTCATCACCCCAGTAGAAAACTTCACTAATGATGATAAAGAATGAGTTACAACATCAGTCTTCCTATAATCATAGGCAGAGGTGCCTCTTTTGGTAAATGAATATCATCCTTTCGCAACTTTAAGTTGTATACATATATAAATTATTATATACCTTTTATTGCGATAATTGAAATTTGCAATTATTCACTGATGAAAAATGAGCTACCATTTTACTTTACTTTCTTTCAGTATATAAGATCTGTAGAAATAATTTATATATAAATGTATCATCATTCTACACATTCAGCTTGACGCTTTATAAACAGATCTTTAATATATGATTTGTGGAAATGCACATTATCACAGAATTATCGGTACCATTTGTCTATACACGAAGAATAAGGTGATAAAACAGATATTTCCTAGACCTAAATACATTCGGACCTCTATGTATCGAGGTCTTTGTTTCCGTGAAAAATAAACATTTTCTCCGTGAAAATTCCTTATAAAAACCGACCATTTTATATGGGTTTAATGTATAAACCCACGAATGTAAATTCAATATAGAGAGGATTTCAATATATGGAAGTTCTATATAGAGAAGATTTTGTTATATGGAAGTTAAATATAGAGAAGATTCTGTTTTATGGAAGTTCAATATAGAGAAGATTTTGTTATATGGAAGTTCAATATAGAGAGGATTCCAATATATGGAATTTCGATGTAGAGAAGATTTTGTTATATGGAAGTTCAATATAGAGAGGATTCCAATATATGGAATTTCGATGTAGAGAAGATTTTGTTATATGGAAGTTCAATATAGAGAGGATTCCGATATATGGAAGTTCGATGTAGAGAAGATTTTGTTATATGGAAGTTCAATATATAGAGAGGATTCCGATATATGGAAGTTCGATGTAGATAAGATTTTGTTATATGGAAGTTCAATATAGAGAGGATTTCGATATATGGAAGTTCGATGTAGAGAAGATTTTGTTATATGGAAGTTCAATATAGAGAGGATTCCGATATATGGAAGTTCGATGTAGAGAAGATTTTGATAGCTGGAGTTCCGACAGTATTGATTGACCATTTTATTATATAGTGTTTGTCTGATTGAATCAAAATACACCAGAGCCTTCGCCTATTATTTTAAAATACCGCCCTAGAAAGAATAGCGATAAAATTAATTGAACAGCGGGGTCATTGTTATCGATTGTTGCCCATGAGAGGTTTTTCTAACTACGACAAATAACTAACCACGCAATTTCCACCACACTTCCAGCACAAGTCTAATTTTACATACAATCTTAAAAATTCCTGGATTTAGAATTCTTTTACATTAGAGATTAGATAGTATGTATGTTTTTCTCTTCCCCTTGACTCTAGAATAGACGGACGGGTTCGAATAATATTTTAAATGGAAGTTGATTATGTCATGAAATAGTATTTAGGTTATTTTTATAACGTTCTATGAATGTTTCTATCGCTATGTATTTATAGTCTATAGAAAAAATATGGGATCTGGGATTGTATCACTTTGAATTCTTTTTAACTTTGTGTCCATTAAATATTTTTTTAAATGCCAAATCGAAGGTAAAGGCTATGAAATTTTGAATTAATGTAAATTATAAAACAGTTATTGTTAAAGCTTAATTTATTCCTGAGCGGTTGCAGTCATTATTTCATAAATTTATTTTAGAGTTATACGGAGGGTGTTTGTAGTTATTTGAACGCCGATTTATGCAGGCTTCCACTGCGCAGGTTATCGAATGTGAACAAACAAAAGGTTTATTAAACTCGAAATGTAATGCTCTAACAGAAAGTGTATATAACATTAGTTGTTTAATTTTTTGAAAATGCCACAGAAAAATACAAAAGAAGTCGAAAGTTCCGTTTTGGCATTTTCCAGGCAAAGAATTGGTCGAAAAACTATAGTAAAAGGTTTTTAAAGTGATGGTCACCTCAGTGAGTTGACAGTGTATTGTTTAATTAATTGTCTTGGGGAAAGACGGCAGGCGAACAATTCTGGACAAGATACACCACCTAAATTGAGTAGACGTCCCGTACGTACTAAAGCACTAATCAAAACCTTGACCGTTTGACCTCGAAAGAGAACCCCCCGAGCCAAACCGAGATGACCAAACAGTGCAATACAATCTTGCACAAAAAACCACAATATCTCATTCTCAATAAAGAAGGCATCCCTTCACGTCCTGAAGCCATCTCATCAACAAAACCTGAATACCAACTGCAGGAAGCTGTACGAGAACCCCCTGGCAGGAGAAAAGTCCCAATTTGTCGTGATCCTGGATGAAGCACTGTTTTTCTTTGCTGACTGCAACGGAACACGCCGGGTATGCTATAGGATGGAGAGAGAGGAAGTCGATACGTTTGTGGTCCATAAAAAGAAAAAGTTCGACGAGAGCTTTATGGTGATTGGGGCATTAAGTGGCTGTGGAACTTTACCGTTGTGGAAAGTTCCAGAAAATGTTCAAATTAATGCGAAATATACATTAATGGAGAACGTATTACAATATCTATTCGAGCACCACGTTCCATCTCTCTACGGCGAGAACACGAATAAAGTATTTGTTCGAAGTTAGGATCAGACATGACGTAGCCACGCAATAATATTTGAAATGAATTTTAACCGAAAAAATCGACCTCCCACCCCAATACTCCGTCCTTTACCTCGCCAATCTCCCCAGCTGAACTATTTACCTACTGTATTGGGCTATCTTTCATATCCATAGTTTTAAAATATTTCAAAGTTGTAACCTGAAGAAGGGCATTCTTGCCTGAAAGCTTGTGTTTTTACCATTAAAAGAAAATCACCACGTTTTTATCGCCTTCATTTCAAAGTCTTTGTTCATCAAGATGCAGTCACCAGTCATACTGCTCGCTTCACTACCGCATATGCCGAAGAGCTGAAGGAAAAACTGGGAATCACCATAATTCCCTACAACAGGATCCCTGTCAAGTCCTTACAAGCAAGTCCGATGGACTTTTTTCGGCTTGCCTATATAACGGCGTCTCTTGAAACGAAAGGCCAAAACGATTGAAAGTGTTTGGGAATTCCTACAATAGGAGTGGCGGAATTTGACCCCCGATACATGCAGTAGAGTGATGGATTAATAAAAAAGGCAGTGTCGTGTAATTAGGCAAAGCGATGATGCGCATGTTGGACAAACTTAAGCTATTCGTAAGCGAAAATTGTCATCCCAAAATAGCTAATAAAGAAGAGTTAAAATAACTACAAATACCCTCTTTCTGTATTCATATTTATTTAGAAAAATATTTATTTTATAAATTTATTTTATTGTATTTTTATATATTAATTTTTCACACAAATATGATTTTAATATATGTGTGTTTATATCTAAATAAATATGGCGCTATTTTAACATCAATCTAGGAATTCAAATTTGAAAAATAACTATCTATATATATGAAACATAATGGGAGGGCCTGGCTCATCAGTGTTAACCTTCCAGCGATATTGCCAGTTTAATCTACCATTCCGCTGTAATATAGCCCAATGCAATAATACAACGGTATGGTGTTTTTTTTTTTTTTTCTTATCCCTAGTACACGTGGTACAGGC
>CP092886.1:157024527-157088543 GCA_030710605.1 Cordylochernes scorpioides | reverse complement strand
GATCATTTTAAAGAATAGGGGAATATCTATATGTGTTGTATTTCTTTATAATACATACCATTTTCAATTCACCAAAAGGAATCATCTTTACATTATTTTAACAAAACCCATCTTGAGCATTTACTGGTAAAAACTAACTTTAATACAAAATATAGGTTATAATTTCTTATATGGTATTTTACAGTTATCATTTATGTATTTTAATGGATTTAAAATATTTGGCTCATTTTTATTAATATAATGCAGATATGCATGTAATATGATGGAAATATTACATGATATTGATTTAAAAACTGGAGAAAGCATTATTTTCAAATTCGTGTTTAGAACTGTTGAAATTTCCATGTCGATTAACATAAAGAAAATAAAAAGGTTTATTTTGTCAATATTTTTCGGTTGTCTGAACGCCAAACCTTTATCAAAGTATTACATTTTTGTATACACAATCTCAGCGCCGCATAGTATGCGTATGCCTTGATAAAGGTTTGGCGTTCAGGCAACCGAAATATTGGCAAAATAAATCTTTTTATTAAATCCAATATATGCTTTTTTATCATCTAATGAATTAAATACGGATTGCTCTATCTTCAAAATAAAGAAAAATATTGAAACTCATTCTCTAAAACTGCGATTGAAACTTCGATTCAACTAGGGACTTATCTAAACCAACGGTAAACTGGTCAGGGAGGCGATTAGGCCAAAACAGATTTACCCTATAGAGTTGGGCCTTTATAATACCATGATATACAGCCACATCGTTTTTATTGGAAGATTTTCTGTTCACATGGGGTTAATGTGGAATGCACTTAACACACATGTTGAAAGCATAAAATCAAATAAGAAAATAACATTGTTGAATTTCAACGTTAGATATGCTAACTCTAAATATAGGCAACATATCCTTTTTTATCAAATTCAAAGTTGTACAGATATTACATTTTTGGAAAATTTGATTAAATTTTTTTATATAAAAAGAATATTTTTATAATTTTCTATTAATTGTTAATGGAAAGTATTTTTATTGCCTGTGTCTCATACCTTACTTACAGATCTTATTTGGACATACATACATATATTTTAAAACTCTTTTTTTCACAGAATTTTATCACAATATATTATGTGCCAAATAAAGGTGCCACAAATTTAATATTGGTGTATATATATATACAGGTTAAATTAATCAAATTTAATTATCCGAGAATAGGTTTCTTTATTATTAATTATATATATATATATATATATATATATATATATATATATATATATATATATATATATATATATATATATATATATATATTTTGAAAATAGAGCAATTATTTATAGATATAATATATATATATATATTATATCTATAAATAATAATATAAATAATTATATATATAAATTAATTCTTTATAAATAAAGAAAATTATCCTCGGAGATTTATATTTGATTAATCTAATTGATTCAGACGATTATAATTCTAATAATATGTACAGGTTGGCAGAATTTTCCAAAACTGGTGTTGTGGCTCAATCTTTATCACCACTGGTAAGATGTTTTTACAAGGGTGATAAACATCCGCTGTTCTGATGTATAATTAAAAAGAGAGGTGCCCCTCTAGGTACCAAAAAGTGGCGCCCCTCTCTCTTTATAAAGGCATTAAAGCTATGATGCATATTGTTTATTACCTCTGTGCAGAGAGCATATAGATGGTAATAAAAGAAAGGGCCACTACATTACACACGAGCTTTGTCGAATTCAAACAAAAGACCAGTCCGTATACCAATTTAAATTTGCTAGGGCTAGTGATAGGACACATTATTCTGTCAACTCATTTTATCATAAAGACTAGTAAAGCGTAGCTCATTTAATAAAAAATCAACCAGCATTCCAGGGGCCAGGTTTCTTTAATTATTTTCCTTTCTCTAGCCTTCAGGCCAACATGCCCTTCAAGTATGTTTTCCAGTTAACTATACACTATAAAACTCTAAATACAAATAAAGTGTAAGCTGGAATTCATACTTCTTGTTCTCTGTTGAAGAGCATGTTAACCCCCGAAAGCTAGAGAAATAAAAAATAGTTAAAGAAACCTGGCTCTGGATGATTGCTTGTTGATTTTGTTAAATTGTAAACGTAGCTTATTTATTTCGCTGAATATAAACAATATTTTTAAAAATAGAAACTATTATAGACGCGTAAGATTCTTTTCGAAATTAAAAAATTTCTACTGTCCTTACTACAATGGAAAAAAATAATGGGAGGGCCTGTCTCATCAGTGGTGAACCCTCCCAGCGGTAGAAATTGTTTATTTTCAAAAAGAATCTTCCCCTCTATAATAGTTTAGAATTTTGATAACAGATGGCGCGCTAATGCAGCATAATATAATTGCTATAATAAAAAACATTTTTTTAGTGTTTAATAATAGAGATATGCAGTGTTATTCTTTGTGATATAATTTGATATTTTTCTAACGATCATTTTTAACATTATTTTATCACCGCCTGGCGTGTTATTTATAAGTGCGATAAACACAAGACATTGGTTTAATACACTTTTGTAGATAGAGGTTCCACCATGGCTATCCTCTTCCAGCAATTTGGTTTTATATTTAGGTATTTTAGAAACGTAATTTTAGGTTAGAACAAACTATATATAATTACTAAATATTGATATTAATTTTTAAAATCAAACATTCAAAACATGCAAATACTTGTTTAATTAAATATTACACTTCCACATTTTGAGCGTGAGGTTTCTTTAAAACGTCAAAACGATTGAAAATTAACATTAATTAAGAAGATTATCGAATTTATTTCTTTGTTTTATTGTATTTTGAATTGGCTGCAGGCGCCAGAGATATTTTGGAGAAAAACAATGTTTATTTTTATTTGCCTTTTATAAAACCCCAACTGTACGGTGGACCACATGTCATAGATTAACATAATCACCTTCAAGTGTTTTTATATAAAGACTTTTAAAATCTAGTTTTCATAGAGATTTGTATTTTGCTCTTGAACTAAACTAGCTTTCGACATTTTCTAACCCAAAAGTAAGTGAAAATTCGAAGACACAACACACTATGTAAACATAGTTAATACGTGAGCAAGATATGGAAATATTTTAATCAAAGACTAATAGCAACCTTTTGCTAAATATTTTATAATTATTAAAACAGTATTTTTCACAAATAATCAGCACAACATAGAGATAGAGTTGTATTAAAAAAGCGTACTTATATTTGTGAAGAAAAAAACAATTTTCTTTTCAAAATATTTCGAGGGATTGCTTATTAATTTATTGCCCAAAAACTTAAAACTAAACTTTTAAGTTTATTGAGCAACACATTGATAAAGAGGGAGCAATCCCTCGAAATATTTAGAGAAAAAAAAATATTTTCCTTCACAGAACCAGGTAAGTCTTTTATTATATAGATATATTTAATTAAAAAGGCATATATTGGATCAAAATATCATTTATGCCTTTCTAATTAAAGGTTTATCTATGGATTGCTCTATTTTCAAAATATAGATATATATATTCAATGAATCGCCTTTTACTTCCAAATAGAGATAGAGATAAACCTAGTTCCTTGAGAGCGCAGAGAACGCCAGCTACTTGGTATCTGAGAACACAAAATGTTTAATATAGAATAAATTTTATTTTAAAATATAGAGATTTGAGAGAATTTTAAACTCTGTGATCTTTGCTACTGTTTTGAATTTAAATATATTACATATTTCATATATTGAAATTGATAAAGAATATTTTATATATTGCATATACACATATCTATGTGTATTATATATAGAGATACTTAAGGAAATTTAATATTTTTGAAATGAACCTCCACAAGTATTTGAAAGATAGTGCGAGAGATATCACTATTTGTTGTCCGTTCATTGGTATCGAGGTTTGATGGCACACTGTCCATCTAGTTAATTAATCTAACAACGTGTAGCTGCAAACTCTACTGATGATGGTGAATCTCCGTGGCCTTCTAACAATACTAGTTCTCCTAGATTATTTCTTAGCAGGATAGTTCAGCTTTTAAGCTAATGCAGTAGCTAGATATACTCCCCAGATAACGTCTTACAAGAGGTATACATAGCTTCTCAGTAATACCATCATAGCTTCTCAGTAATATCAGCATAGCTTCTCAGTAATACCACAATAGCTTCTCAGTAATATCAGCATAGCTTCTCAGTAATACCACCATAGATTCTCGGTAATACCAATATAGCTTCTCAGTAATACCTTTATAGCTTCTAAGTAATACCATCATAGCTTATCAGTAATACCATGTAGCTTCTCAGTAATACCACCATAGCTTCTAAGTAATACCATCATAGCTTCTCAGTAATACAATCATAGCAGATAGACTTAGCTGCCCAGATAACGTTATCTTGCGCTTGACTCAGTTTCTTATCTAATGTAATCCTAGCATATTTACTTAACTGCTCTGTTAACACTTCCTATTATAGTTCTCTCTCTTTTTCTACCCAGCTAACACTTCCTAGTACAGTTTGATTCAGTTTTTCATCCAATATAATTCTATCATATTTATTTTCCCAACTAATACCTTTCTAGCCTAGTTTGACTCAGTTTCCCATCTAATAAATCCTATCCTCTCCACTTAGTTTCGTAGTTAACACCTACATAGCACGGCTTGGTTTAATTCTACATTTAAATAATCCTATCCTCTTTACTTAGCTGCCCAGTTAACACCTTCATTGCAAAGCTTGACTCATTTTTTCATCTAAATTAATTCTGAACATAGAGGTTTCCTCTGGCCGGTATTTTTTTATAGTTTTTATTTTCATAGAATAAAAGACACTTCGGCCAGAAGAGTTTTTATTAATTTTTTTAGAAGCACAACAAACACCTCCCTAGCACAGTTCGATTCAATATTTTCATACAATTCCATCCCATTATCTTTATTCAGTCACCCAGCTGACACCTTCCTTGCACAGCTTGACTCAGTTTTTCCTCTAAATAAATCCTATAATATTTCCTTCGCTGCCCAGCTAGCAACTTCCTAGCACTTCCTAATAACTTCCTAGTTCAGTTTTCCATTTAATTTCGTCCCATCATTTTTACTTATCCGCGCAGCTTACACCTTCCTAGCCCAGCTTGACTTAAGTTTTCATATAATACCATCCTATCATCTTTATTCAGTTGCCCAGCTAAAACCTTCCTTGCCAGCTTGACTAAGGTGTACAGATAATATAAAAATAGAAGCTTAATTCAGCTTCCCAGGTAACGTCATCTTGGCAGCTTGCCTCTGCTTTCCAGGTGTGGGAATGCAATCCAGAAACTTGTCTCATGATAATTATCCAGCTAGCGTAAGGTTAACATTTCAATTCATAAACAACATCCTGATATTGACATTTAAGATAATAAAATATGACTTAGATAATACAATTATTCCTCTCAGCATTTCTCTGAGCATTTAGCCGTTTTTATTGGAAATATTTATCGGGCAACAAAGTAGATGTGTCCTGGGGACTTGCATTTGGTTTAGATAATCTCGCGTAGAAGGAAAAAAAGTTTTTTCAATAAAAATTCATATCGTTACGCTCTAACAGCTTGCATTGTCCATCCCCATTCGTGAGCGCAAGTAAATAAACGGGGCTCTGGCACATTGCAAATTCGAATTCAACACTGATTGGATTCGCATATCGCTTTTTTATTCTCAGGATGAATCAAGCCATCATTGAAAATATTCTTATTTTATAGCTAAATATAATCGAACTTAGGCATTTTTTAATCTTTAGCTCTCTGTCTAAATGAATAAAGTTCGTTAAATAAAATGTAAAATATTTCATTTTAAAACTTTAGCACACATTCCATTTGAATATTTTAGAACATTAAAACATGTTTGTATAGTGTGGGCATTATTCCATGTGCATTATTATGAAATGATACATATTTTGGTATGCATAATATGTCTCTTTGAAATGTATATAACCTCCTACCAAATATATTAAGAACACTATGATTATATATTCATAAATTTATACCAAAAGGGGCACCTCTCCCATTAAAAATGCAGTAATATTATTTTAATGCACTTTTAAAGGGAGAGGAGAACTTTTGGGTACACAAACATTATTATCTTCAATATGGAAAATAATTCTATTAAACCTTCTCTTCGCTTTTTTTTTTTTTTACCCAGCCTATGACGCTTCACCGCCGATGTTTTGCTGGTGTTACGTTTTTCCCCCCTTTATATACCTATATGCTAACTACTTATTTATTACATATATCAAAACCAAACCTCACATGTTTACACCAAATAACAAATTATATAAATTTTGAAATTATCTTAACAGTATTAATATATATATAGCACAACATAACTTTTGTTTCATATATATATGTGTGTGTGTGTGAAAATGTGAAATTTTATCATTATCAACGCTATGTATTTATTTATTTTAAATACATTTCTACAATCTCTAAACAAAACATTAGAAATAAAATATTAACATATCAAGCATATTGAATTTAAATATTACATATTTCATATATTGAAATTGATAAAGAATATTTTATATATTGCATATACACATATCTATGTGTATTATATATAGAGATACTTAAGGAAATTTAATATTTTTGAAATGAACCTCCACAAGTATTTGAAAGATAGTGCGAGAGATATCACTATTTGTTGTCCGTTCATTGGTATCGAGGTTTGATGGCACACTGTCCATCTAGTTAATTAATCTAACAACGTGTAGCTGCAAACTCTACTGATGATGGTGAATCTCCATTTAATTTTTCCATTGCAGTAAGGACAGTAGAAATTGTTTTATTTTAAAAAGAATATTACGCCTCTAAAATAGTTTTGTAATTTGATAACAGATGGCGCGCTAGTGCATCGTAATATCAAGCATGCTACGAAAAAATTTTCAGAATAGTTTTAAACCGAAAAAAAATTCATTTTTGGACCTTTAATTTGAATATTAAACCGTACAACATAATGCAATAGAAACCATCTCTTTTTACGCCTCTAAAATATACCGCTAACGAATAAAGATACCAAACATCAGAGAAATCTTCTAGAAATAGTTTTTGAAATTATAAGTTCATTATTATAAGTCTATAATTAATATTTTCATAATATACCCTGAAAATGATGGTGTTAATAAAAATTTCAAATAAAATGGTTTAAAAAAAAACAAATAGAATATTTTCAGTGTTCAACAAAAAAGTTAGCGATTTGAACTCAAGTTCATATATTTAACATAGTGTATTAATATAGTGTTACTCTTCTGAGCTGAGAAAATATGTCTCACGCTCTGATTGGCTGATTGAGGTAATGCAGCAGAATAAAACCAATCAATGGGAGAACAAGATATATATTAAGACCTATAAACCGATTAGGGAATATATTATAAAGAGTGTGGTAAAATTCTTTTTAGTATTTTTTGTTGTTGTTTAAATTTTTCATTTGTTTTTTTTTTTTAAGTATATAGCGTTGATTATGATGATAATTGTACATTTTCACAGAAATATTGCGCTCTGTATTACAATATCCAAATATCTGTTCAGTAATCTTGTGTATATATATATCCTTATATAATCGTATATGTCTGTGCTTATGAATCTCGGGGGTGCTTCAGTTTTATTTGGACGCTTTCAAAAACAAATACAGAATCACTTAATTTAGGAAACCTGCTCTGAGCTATACGAGTCGTTCAGAAATTAACATGATTAAATACATTTATTGACATTTTTCATATCTATATATTTTAATTGAATAAAATAAATCCATCTTAGTTATTAAAGACTTTTTTTTTCTTATTAATTTATTTTCTTCTTTATTTGAAGGTTAGTTAACTCTGGAAAAAAAATGTTTAAAGCCTAACTTTCTCTTGGTTTAGTGAGTTGTATAAACCTAACTTTAACAACATAGTTTGAGCCGTAAATCATAGTGACATAATAGAAAGGCTGTTTCAAATATTTAAAAATATATTTCAGAGATAAAAAAATATATACAATTTTTTCTCGATTTTAATTGATAGTATGTTTCAATAACAATGAATACTTTTAACTTGATGTTTAATAATAAATTTCAAACGGTTATCAGAATAAATATTAGAAGATTTCTCCTCGATTACATATTAATGTAACCTTTAAAATCGCTCAAATAAACTGAAGCACTCTCTCTTCCCATCTATATATTCTAAATTGTAGTTTCTCACTAGATATCCTAAACCATATATTGGAATTTCATTTAAAATTATATACTATGTGGTAGTTCATGCTTTGTAGATTGTACCTCATTTACATAACAATGTACACCTTGATATATTACCTTTATTGTGAACCTATGTAATCAAATTTTATTCGATTATTGCTCATTAGGTTTTTCTATATATCTTTAAAATTATCATTTGATTTAATGATATTTTAATTTAGTATAGCCAAATGATTTTTCCGGTAATATGTGTCATTATATGTGATTGTTACAAAGAATAATTCTACAATATCTAATCAATTGGAATTGCATGCTTATTCCACATCTCTTGGTGCTGATGTATCCCATCTATGGTTTTTGTGTGTAATAAATCGTCATGTGTGGAGTGGATTTATTTATCCATCAGAACACTACGCCCCATTCTTAAACATCACATCAAATCTTGTAAATCCAAAAACTTTATAAAGGGAAATATAAAACGTTGTTTAGTGTTACTTTGAAATACAATAGATAAATAGTATATACATATAATTTTTATTTTTTATTTTTTCTATTGTTTTTTCACACACATATATATATGAAAAAACAAAATAAAATATTAAAGATAAGTGGATCAGAGGTGTTGATATTAAAAATAAAGAAAGCATTTCCTGACCACGAGTACATGTGCTTTTTAGTTAAATAAATATATATATACATACATAGGGAAAAGTAAAAAAGCCTGTTTGTTAAAATAATGATAATTCTCTCTTTTGATTAAGTACTTTAGATTTATTAACTGAACCATATGTATATAAATACATATAAATTTAAATTTGATTTTTATTTACTAACAAAATATATTTTGGTTTGAAATATTTTCTTTTTGAAGTAAGAAAAAATCAGAAACGCGTTGCAGTTTGTTTGCTCTCATTTTAGAAGGATACTGGCAGGATCTCTTGAAATCAGGAGTCATGCCTTTGTAATTCACTCTCTGCTCTCTCAAATTCACGTCATAGACTAGCTACCAGACGAAATGTTCTATAGAATTTAACGGAGAACTTTAGGGAACCTTTGCCTTTAAGAGCAGCCAATAACACCAGATCTCAAAGGTTCGCACAGTCTGTAATTTATATTTCTTGACTCTTTAATCTTTATTATCATCCAAAAATTCCTATCTCTCTGGCAACAATAGCCTCCCTCTACTAAATTGGGCACATTCTCCAGGTAAACTTCAATCATAGGGGGTCATTAATTTAAAACTCGGGATTCTTTCTAATGGCCAGGAACATATTCTTAAAAACTATGGCATTCTTTTCCACTGGATGTTTAAGGCTCTCTATAACTTTATGATAATTCCAAATACTACGTCTTTTCTAAGGGTAATGTATGTTTATTAAATATATTTTCACAATATATTTATATATATATATACTTATTTTGGTAATTTTTATTAATAAATTTTAACAATTTCATCTGTTATATTATGATCAGCTTACTCTTTACATCTTTACGAATCTCCATTTCCTCTAAGCCTAACATATAGGAATATAGCCTCGAAAACGAGTAGTGATTTAACCTAAACGAGTTGTTAACTATACGTGGTGAAAATGACTAAATATAAAGTAGGTTGAAATCCCCCCTCTAAAGAATATAAGTGATAGATTTAAAGCGAACGAGGATGTACATCCTCGTTCGCTTTAAATCTATCACTTAAAATGACTAAATACAGGAAAACAAAAAGTTTGCTAAAATTATATGAATTAAAAGCCTGATAAACAGCATTCTGGCAGGCTTTCCAATGTAAAGGCATTAGGTGCGGGGTAGCATGCAAAATACACAGGTTCAAAAATTGGAAGAGCATGGAAGATAAGTACACCTAAGAAATAAAAGTAATTTTCCCCTAGAAAACTGAAAATCGATTAAATGTGTGTGTGTTTTTATCATTGATATGACATCTTTTTCTCTTTTAATAAATGGTTAAAATGCATTAAAACCATCTTCTCTAAGCAAAACGCCTATATTAATCAGTGAGTAAGTGGCAACATTTAGCTTTAGAAACTTCGTACAATAAATAGGTAAGCTTTTGTTCGAATTTAACAAAGCTGGTGTTGATCTGAATATGAGCTTCCTCTCTTCTTTAACTTTCTTACTGCCCCCCTTTGTATATTGCTTTTAATTCACTCCTGAACAACTTGGATAGTTTAATGTTTTTTTTTTTTCATACACCAATATAATTATTCAAAAGTTTAGCCAGAGTTTTTATAATGTGAATTCATAAATTGGTGTTAGTTATACAATCTTTTATTTAATTTTCTTCAAAGTACCTGTTGCATTGGCAGGAAAGTTTTGTGTGTACATTGTTTGGCCATTAAATGTGTTATATTTGAAGAGATCAAAATATTGATATAGAATGGAATAATTTGACCAAGAGAGCTTGTTGTCCCAACGACCTGCGCCCACACAACGTTGTCTTCGAGCAAATAACCGCCGAGCTGTAAATAAAGATTCAGACGATCGATATTCGCCGGAGGATGCCGACAGGTGGCGGCGCCACTGAACTCATTCAGGTGGCCACCTCGCAGTGCTGGAATGGTGCGCTGAGGCCTCCAGATGAAATTGAAAAAACGTAAATAAAAAAAGGTCATGAACTTCCTTGGAATTTCTAGTTTGATAGCAAAAAGATATATATATATATTTTTTATCTCAACATATATATATATTATTTATTTATTACCGAGGCCTTTGTTTCCGTGAAAAATAAACATTTTCTCCGTGAAAATTCCTTATAAAAACCGACCATTTTATATGGGTTTAATGTATAAACCCACGAATGTAAATTCAATATAGAGAGGATTTCAATATATGGAAGTTCTATATAGAGAAGATTTTGTTATATGGAAGTTAAATATAGAGAAGATTCTGTTTTATGGAAGTTCAATATAGAGAAGATTTTGTTATATGGAAGTTCAATATAGAAAAGAATTTGTTATATGGAAGTTAAATATAGAGAGGGTTCCAATATATCGAAGTTCGATGTAGAGAAGATTTTGTTATATGGAAGTTCAATATAAAGAGGATTCCGATATATGGAAGTTCGATGTAGAGAAGATTTTGTTATATGGAAGTTCAATATAGAGAGGATTCCAATATATGGAATTTCGATGTAGAGAAGATTTTGTTATATGGAAGTTCAATATAGAGAGAATTCCGATATATGGAAGTTCGATGTAGAGAAGATTTTGTTATATGGAAGTTCAATATATAGAGAGGATTCCGATATATGGAAGTTCGATGTAGATAAGATTTTGTTATATGGAAGTTCAATATAGAGAGGATTTCGATATATGGAAGTTCGATGTAGAGAAGATTTTGTTATATGGAAGTTCAATATAGAGAGGATTCCGATATATGGAAGTTCGATGTAGAGAAGATTTTGATACCTGGAGTTCCGACAGTATTGATTGACCATTTTATTATATAGTGTTTGTCTGATTGAATCAAAATACACCAGAGCCTTCGCCTATTATTTTAAAATACCGCCCTAGAAAGAATAGCGATAAAATTAATTGAACAGCGGGGTCATTGTTATCGATTGTTGCCCATGAGAGGTTTCTCTAACTACGACAAATAACTAACCACGCAGTTTCCACCACACTTCCAGCACAAGTCTAATTTTACATACAATCTTAAAAATTCCTGGATTTAGAATTCTTTTACATTAGAGATTAGATAGTATGTATGTTTTTCTCTTCCCCTTGACTCTAGAATAGACGGACGGGTTCGAATAATATTTTAAATAGAAGTTGATTATGTCATGAAATAGTATTTAGGTTATTTTTATAACGTTCTATGAATGTTTCTATCGCTATGTATTTATAGTCTATAGAAAAAATATGGGATCTGGGATTGTATCACTTTGAATTATTTTTAATTTTGTGTCCATGAAAGGAAGTGTTTCTGCTGTAATGTGTCTTGCGAAAGTCAAGTCGATAGTTGTTCCTTTTAACGTAGTTGACTTAGAAACGTTTGATACGCAATCAAGATTATACGTATTTTTCATGAATTTAAGAAACGAGTTGTCAGGCTTTACGTTTTTGTTAAAATCACCACACAGAAGAATCGGTATACTAGAATCAACTTGCACGAACGGTGGCACGTACTGGCTGTTGTGAATGTACGGACCGAGTCCTTGCCATAGTAACATTCCAATATCCTGCATACTAGCTCCTGGATGAATATATACAGCACCGAGTATAAACTTGAAGCTAGTATTAGCGGCGAAGCAAGTAACTTCAGTCATGCACATGTCACCCTTGGTTTTAATGACACGAGTTACGTCTGTAATCGCAACTTGGAACACTTCCGCCGTAGTTGTCGATGATAATTTACGATAGATCGCCACTCCACCAGCCGCGTTGGTATTTGAAAATCAAAACACTTATTCAGATCGAAGGTTCAAATTTTTGCTAAATAAATTTGAAATTAAATAAAATTTGTAATTGTAAATGATGAAGTTGAAAATTAAAACATTTACTTAAATTAGATGTTAAAATTCTTGCTCAACACAGTTTAAATAAAGTTTTCTTATATCTGCCACTTTTTCTTAATATTTGTAATTTTAAAGAATCAATTCGAAAATCAAAACATTTATTCAGATCGAAGGTTCAAATTTTTGCTAAATAAATTTGAAACTATTTAAAATTTGTAAAATAATAATTAATTAATTAATTAATTTTAAACTAATAATTTACTTAACACTATCAATATTTATCAATAGTATGACATAACCTATAAACTCAGTTTCTCAACTTTTGTGTCAATCTAACAATTAATCAATCAATCATAGTTTACGATAATGAAATATCAGTGTACAATTATTTACCTTTATTGTTGTAGTTGTTGTAAATGACGAATCTAAGCACTCCACATTTTCACTACAGACACAGCTGACGATACTTTAACCACACGTGTGAACTTGTATTATGACGCTTTCTTGTTTTTCCAACGCCAAGAACGTTCGAGAAAGACAAAGACAGAGACAAGCATGCGCCGATTCAATGCGCCTAATTCTCTAGCGCTGCGCGCGCAGCACTCTCGTTCGATGACTCATCGTAACGTTACCGGCGTTACACTTTTTCATAAGTGACTCCCAGCCGCAACCTAATTTAAGACGTTGTCACGTCAAAATATGGGATCTGGGATTGTATCACTTTGAATTATTTTTAATTTTGTGTCCATTAAATATTTTTTTAAATGCCAAATCGAAGGTAAAGGCTATGAAATTTTGAATTAATGTAAATTATAAAACAGTTATTGTTAAAGCTTAATTTATTCCTGAGCGGTTGCAGTCATTATTTCATAAATTTATTTTAGAGTTATACGGAGGGTGTTTGTAGTTATTTGAACGCCGATTTATGCAGGCTTCCACTGCGCAGGTTATCGAATGTGAACAAACAAAAGGTTTATTAAACTCGAAATGTAATGCTCTAACAGAAAGTGTATATAACATTAGTTGTTTAATTTTTTGAAAATGCCACAGAAAAATACAAAAGAAGTCGAAAGTTCCGTTTTGGCATTTTCCAGGCAAAGAATTGGTCGAAAAACTATAGTAAAAGGTTTTTAAAGTGATGGTCACCTCAGTGAGTTGACAGTGTATTGTTTAATTAATTGTCTTGGGGAAAGACGGCAGGCCAACAATTCTGGACAAGATACACCACCTAAATTGAGTAGACGTCCCGTACGTACTAAAGCACTAATCAAAACCTTGACCGTTTGAACTCGAAAGAGAACCCCCCGAGCCAAACCGAGATGACCAAACAGTGCAATACAATCTTGCACAAAAAACCACAATATCTCATTCTCAATAAAGAAGGCATCCCTTCACGTCCTGAAGCCATCTCATCAACAAAACCTGAATACCAACTGCAGGAAGCTGTACGAGAACCCCCTGGCAGGAGAAAAGTCCCAATTTGTCGTGATCCTGGATGAAGCACTGTTTTTCTTTGCTGACTGCAACGGAACACGCCGGGTATGCTATAGGATGGAGAGAGAGGAAGTCGATACGTTTGTGGTCCATAAAAAGAAAAAGTTCGACGAGAGCTTTATGGTGATTGGGGCATTAAGTGGCTGTGGAACTTTATCGTTGTGGAAAGTTCCAGAAAATGTTCAAATTAATGCGAAATATACATTAATGGAGAACGTATTACAATATCTATTCGAGCACCACGTTCCATCTCTCTACGGCGAGAACACGAATAAAGTCTTTGTTCGAAGTTAGGATCAGACATGACGTAGCCACGCAATAATATTTGAAATGAATTTTAACCGAAAAATCGACCTCCCACCCCAATACTCCGTCCTTTACCTCGCCAATCTCCCCAGCTGAACTATTTACCTACTGTATTGGGCTATCTTTCATATCCATAGTTTTAAAATATTTCCAAGTTGTAACCTGAAGAAGGGCATTCTTGCCTGAAAGCTTGTGTTTTTACCATTAAAAGAAAATCACCACGTTTTTATCGCCTTCATTTCAAAGTATTTGTTCATCAAGATGCAGTCACCAGTCACACTGCTCGCTTCACTACCGCCGAAGAGCTGAAGGAAAAACTGGGAATCACCATAATTCCCTACAACAGGATCCCTGTCAAGTCCTTACAAGCAAGTCCGATGGACTTTTTTCGGCTTGCCTATATAACGGCGTCTCTTGAAACGAAAGGCCAAAACGATTGAAAGTGTTTGGGAATTCCTACAATAGGAGTGGCGGAATTTGACCCCCGATACATGCAGTAGAGTGATGGATTAATAAAAAAGGCAGTGTCGTGTAATTAGGCAAAGCGATGATGCGCTTGTTGGACAAACTTAAGCTATTCGTAAGCGAAAATTGTCATCCCAAAATAGCTAATAAAGAAGAGTTAAAATAACTACAAATACCCTCTTTCTGTATTCATATTTATTTAGAAAAATATTTATTTTATAAATTTATTTTATTGTATTTTTATATATTAATTTTTCACACAAATATGATTTTAATATATGTGTGTTTATATCTAAATAAATATGGCGCTATTTTAACATCAATCTAGGAATTCAAATTTGAAAAATAACTATCTATATATATGAAACATAATGGGAGGGCCTGGCTCATCAGTGTTAACCTTCCAGCGATTTCGCCAGTTTAATCTACCATTCCGCTGTAATATAGCCCAATGCAAAAATACAACGGTATGGTGGATTTTTTTTGCTTATATCTAGTACACGTGGTACAGGCCATGATAATAATGGTGGGTAGAAGTAGGCGGCTGCTTTTACTGTAAGTGTACCACATGTCTACACGTGTGAAAAGCAGTTCGACTTTGTACTTACAAAAGTGTTAGAGCTCCGTTTGGTTACTTGCATTCGCTGGTGGGGTTGGACTTTTCCAAGAATCGAGGGCCATTGGTTTTTTTTTTTTTATCAGAAAAAAGTGCCCAATGCGGGAATCGAACTCGGATCGTATCGGTCGAAAACCAAAGGTTTAGACCATCCTTCCACCTGTATGGTAGATTAAACTGGCGAAACCGCTGGGAGGGTTACCAGTGATAAGCCAGGCCTCCCGTTAATTTATTATTGCAGTAAGGGCAGTTGAAAATATTTTTATTTCAAAAAGAATCATACGCGTCAAAAATAGTTTATATTTCTTATACCAGATGGCGCGCTAATGCAGTAGAACCTCCAGGAGATGACACTCACGCCAGAGAACACCTCTCTACATAGGCCAGTTTTGATTTGCAAAATTATCATTTTTACTATTCAGCAACTCTCCGGTAAGAGGACACCTCTCCATAAAGGACACTTTGGCTCTGAATTTGGGTGTCTTTTACAGGGAGGTTCTACTGTATATATATTTGAAAGAAAAAAACGCACATATAATAATTCCAACTAATAAATCAAAAGTTTATGCTGTACAAAGGCAAATCCTAACATGTGAAAATTAGAGCAAAAATTTACAATTATTCTATATTTTCCCCAATAGATGTCAGTACCACGTTCATTGACATCTTCAAGAAATATCATTGTCATCATGTGTATTCCTGATCCACTTTGTTCTCCACATGTTTTATAGAGCTGAATCATGTTATTGTGTATTCTCACATTAGCATGTCAAATATGTATATCCAAAGGTAAAAGAGAATTGTAGTAGCAGTAAAATACGAGTATCTTGGAGATAAACACCGCCACCACGAGTATCTTAGAAGCCTCGCGACAATTTTGCAGGCATATTGCAGTTTAAAAAAACTGTTTTTCTTGGCTTTGTAAACCAGTATATCAAAATGTTTGTCTTGGTAGTTTCTTAGAGCAGTGTCAGTAAGAAGGCAAAAGTGTATGGTCGTCTGTTGCTCCATCAACTTCTTTATTCTATTTGCATTCCGCATGGAATGTTTCCGGCAATTGTGTTGTGAGACGGAAGCGAATATTGTAGAGCGAAGTATTTATTATTTTTACACAAGCATTTATTATTTTACACTAGTATCAACAGAGTATCATTTTTGTTTTGTTTTATATTTTACTACTCTGTAAACTTCCCTCATTCCTTATCTTTTTTGTTTATCCTTCATAGTTTGTTCTTGCCTTAAATAAATTGCTGTCTCATCCTGAAGTTTGTCTTTCCTAATTTTCCACGTGGCAATATCTATAAGCTATTATAGAGACTATCTGAGTAGAAAGTTTAAATTAAAGAGACTTTGACGAGAATTTAAATTTGATGGGATTTGGTACTGATATAGTGACGCTGAGAAAGACCTACCCATATCATCTTTATAAAGCGACTTTGGTGTCTTTGAGGCTTATTTGAGAAAAAGTTAAGAGTCGTGAGTTAAGTGATGATAATAAGTTCGTTCAAACTGTCAGGATTGTCTGTCGCTCAGAGAAGCAGCTTGGTGATCAGGATGTGACCACGTAATGCTACCTACTACGGCAGGAACTGGCGCCAGAGCTATGAAGGTGATAACAACAGAGAAATGTATCAGGAATGAGTGACCTTTCTAGGCACATGTTGCTAATAATTTCGAGAACTAAAAAGAAAGTGAGCTTTTTTAAATTGAGATATTGGGGGGCCTGGCAAAGAATTTTAGATCTTAAGCCTGAATACATACCCAGAATATTTTTCGTGAGGTACCGAATAATTAGTGTATTGGCAATATATAGTTATTTCCTACTTTATTAAGGATTTCTAATGTTCAATAACAATGGTTAAATAAAAAAACAACAAACAAAAACAAGCAAACTCTTCCGTCTAAACATTTGACGGCAAAGAACAACCTTTCCTCTGCTCCAACTGAGAATTGACCCGACAAGCATCAAAACGAGCATAGTCGTAAACCGCTGAAACTATTTTATTGACCATCTTGTCTTTCAATTTGATGAGGTTAAAATGAGTTAAGTTCTATATAAAGCTCATTGAAATAAGAATAAAAGAGGCCTTACTTTACAAGATATATGTGAATTATAAAAGTAGATAGAAAGTATGATATATACGTTTTTTTCACATTTCAGTACCTTCTTTTCTACTTGGCCAGGTTAAGTAAATGTGTAGTCTCATTCAAGTATGAATAAGAGACATATTTTTTCAAGGAAATATGTGAATAAAATGAAAAAAAAAAAAGATATAGAGAATGATTCTTGATATTTTTTCCCACTTTAAAGCTGAAAAAATAATGACGAAAGCATCTAAGCATCGTTTATGCTTTAAGAACAAATTTACATAGGTTATTTTTCAATAAACATAGTAAAAATGAGATTTTTTTTCAATGTGAATAATTTTAATTATTTTAATGAATAGATAAAAAACATGTGTATATAGATTAAAGCACACTAAAAACGGGAGATGTAAAATATTGGAAAGTCTTGGCTGGCTAATCGGTTGTTACACTACCCAGCGGTGTCGTCATTGAATCTAACAGACCACAACTCTCATTGTATTATAATATAGGGCACCTCCAGATCGTGCAACTCAATTTTACTGAGGGCCCACTGCCATCTATCGGGAAAATATCAATTTAAAAAATATATATACAGAATTTTGAAATTGTTTATATATCAGAATTTTGGCCAATATCCTTTATTTTTATACGATTAAATAAATACTCTAACCTTTTAAATTATTTATTTCTACATTTCAGTGACCCTTTTCGAGTGAAATAAACCTAACAAAGAACAATTTTATTTTTAATTATCAAGAAAAGGCAAACATACGCATTTCGGACTGTTGGCCCTCGTCAGCGTGATGCAGGTCGTTGAAACCTGCCAAAGAGGCCACTCTTCTTTTTTATAAAATGAAATAAAGCAGTCAATTTATATTTTTCAGATAGATGGCAGTGGTCCATCAGTAACATTCTGTTGGACAATTGGGAAATGCTCGTTTTACTATATCACCCTGATAATCATCTTCACTTTTAAACTTTAAGAAGCTGTTGTTTCGGCCATTCTCCTCATAGAATCAGCAACTAGTTGTTTCTTCCCGAGAATATTTATCGTTTAGTGCGACATGTTTACCGATATTCAAATATGAATAGCATGGTTAAACAATTTTTAAATTTTGAATAATAATCCAAGTAAATCCACCTACAGCTAATGCATCTTACAAGTTCATTGAACGGATTTAGCATCTATATATAAACAAGCTAATTAGTAAGCAAAAACATTTTGAAAGTAAGTAATCCCTAATGGCTTTTCTTGTTGATTAGCTCCGCTTTTAATTTTAAAGATGTTTTCCAAATATGGAGAATTACTTAGCATAAAAGGCGGAGTGTATAGTGTCGTAATGATAGATCGAGGGGGGGTTGTCGTGTTCCCATTGGTTGCCAGCATGATGACGTCACGAGAAAGGGCTGGACCAATGCCAGTAGGATTGCCCCACGCAGCGAACCATTGGTGGAACGCCCCAGCCCACGTAGAGAATGCCAACACTCATCGATCCCAAAATGGCGCCTAGGAATTTTCCCTTCTAGAAATTTCTCTCTCTTTACCATATCGATTTGTTATTTCAGGTAAAATACAGAATAGAAGTACGTTGAAAGTAATTAGTGCAGCAAAACTTCAGTCTAAGGCCTACAAGACACTATATGTATAGCAAAAACATGAATATTGTTAAAACTTCAAATATATCATATTCCTTAATCATATACTGACAGAATTTAAAAAACAAAAGCACAAATAAATGTTTCACAAGAGACTACACAATGAATATTTCCACCATTTTTTAAAAAATTGTTTGGCGATCTTAAAAAAAAGGTGTATATTTATATAATAAGTCACTAGTAATTAAAAATATATAGTTGTTTGTCATTTATAAGCTCTGAAGACATTATTATTGTCGCGGAATTAAGAATATTCCTCGGTATTCTGAAGAGACATTATGTGATGTGGAAAATGATTTGGAGAGAAGCACACAATATTCCGTGGAGAAACTTGACAATACAGAAGGACAATAATAATAAATAATGAATATATTGTTATCGCAGAGATTCCTTCTAGAAATAGTGATTTTTATATAAAAATAATAGAATTGAAATAGGCTTCTTTTTATTGTAAAATGGATAGCTTTCAAGCGTTAGCCCTTCATCAGGCTTCTCTTTACCTTTATAACGTATATACCTCACAAATACCATTCGATTACAAAGAAGTAATTTTTTTATGACCTCTGTCGCATTCCAGACAGTTCAATTAAAACACTTAGTTTGATTCACTGAACCAATCATTTCTACACAACGAGATAAAAATGTATTTTTTTTATTTATCAAATAAATAATGATGTTGAATTATAATAGAGCTCTCTCGAAAATATAAAGAAAAAATGTTATTAGAAATCAAGAAGCGATTGTTCAAATAAACGAGAGAGAGTCAATTTGACCTCACGACCTCATCCGCCACGACTTATCATCTGACCGCCCGACCGATCGATCGTCTTCAACTCTCACATCACGGAATTGGCGTTGCTAGGGCCCGCTGCTGCTGGCTGGCCTGCTTCAAGTGCGGACTTAACACAAGCTCTAGCTAATTATATAACAATATTAATGATAGTTGTTTCCGATAAACTCTTCATAATATAGCAGAATTATTAAATCAACTGGTAATGCCCAGCTGATTGCTGAATTTAGTGAATACATGTTGGATGTCGAAGATTGGAATGTGTCAAAATCAAACTTTTTGATTTCCTGAAATACCTCTCGATAACCTGAGAAATATTTGATTACTTAGAATACTTCTCGATAGCCTGGTAAACATTTGATTTCCTGAAATACTTTCAATATATAAAATGAGAAACATTTGATTTCCTGAAATACCTCTCGATAACCTGAAATATTTTAAATACCTACAATACTTTTGATTATATGAAATATTTCTTTCTCTCGATGAGATGAAATACTTTTGATTTCCAAAAAAAAAAAAAATACTTTTGAATACCTGAAAAATACCTTTAATTACATGAAATATCTCTCGACAACTTGGATTATATCTTTTGATTACCTAACATTTCTCTTGATAATCATAAGTACCTCGAGCTTCGTCTCTCTCTTCCTCTCTGATTATTTAAATGGCGATTCCACCACCGTTGCAAAGTTCTGTGTAATTATACTCTAGCGGTACCCACTCTAAATCTCCTGAAATATTGGTCCGGGAGCCGCCCGATTTGATTAAAACTGTCTCTTAATATATTCAAATTATGTCCACAGTAACCATTTATAAATTCACATATTTTGTACTTTATGCATTGATAGAATGACAATAAAATGTTTGAATTGTCAACACTCACAATGGACCCCGACTTTGGATATGCTCTACTCCATCTTCTGGGCCAACTTGTGTCACAACTGCTTCTCGGAACACGACGCTCTGGTAGGTATTTTCCTACCGAGAGGTACCCCTTCCTTGAACTGCAAGCCTAGCGGAGAGGCAGGTTAAAGCTAAGTCACCATGTGGTCAGTTGTGGGCAGCTGAGGTGTCCAGCGTTAACCGTGGACCTGCTGACGGCGTCTCGGTGTCGGCTGGTAGGTTTGGTTGAGACGGCAGAACGTTGATCGTCACTGTGTTGGTAATACCAGTCATTTTCACCACAGTTCCAGCATGCTAGCGGTGGGTAGCCATGGTGTTGCCGGGAACTCTTGGTGGCCTCTTTGGTGTGCTGCTCTACTGAGACATGTTGTAGTGAAGCGTTTCCAATCGTGGGCGCACTGCTGCCACTGTATTTGTTTCTCTAGTCCTTGCAATGAGGTACAATCAATTCATAATTTATCACATATATATTTAAATAAAATAAGAATTTCCACTTGAATCTGTTATTTTAAAAGGGAATCGCCTTCTTTATATCCGAAGTGCGTCCCAACCATCTTTTGAAGACCAGCAGATCTTTAGCTTTAGATTCAACCCACCGTGTAGTACTTTTTGACTCGCGAAGCATTTTTCTCACTCTACTACTTAGTGAATTGAGTAAAACACGAATTATTCTGGTATATATAAAAAGAACCCATGACATTTTCCATATTTTAAAACACTTGGCAGAAGGCATAATAACATTGAAGAAAAAAATAGTATTCGATCATAGAGAAAAAAACACTCTTTCTCTCTGGGCATGGATTTAGGGCACAGGATATAAATTTCCCGCACGGACTTTTCAAAGAATACCTCACCTTTCACAAATGTAAAATAGAAGGATTTAATCAGTCGTGATAAAATAAATATTCTCTGGCAAAAACTAGTTAGACAAGGCGTTTTCAAACTCTGTAATACTCAACAAGCTTAAAGACATTGAGAAAGTTAGTTCCCAGTTTGATTTTTTTACAATTTCTGCCAATAAATAGAGTGTATTAAGTCATATTAAATAAATTCACACCATACCCATTTCAAAAATAAAATGGTGATAAATGTAAAACATCTAGGACTAATTCTCTGGTATAAATATTTTTGATGTGCAGAAAAAACATATATATAAAACATTATATATACAGTTACGAGCGTCATTCCTCATCGGTCTCTGTCACCGTTTGCTTTTTTTGGAATGGCGCCCTCCTATTGGTTGGCTACGATCACGCCACCTTTGCCCCCCCCCCCCCCCCCCCCCCCATCATGCCTCCCCCACTCGCTCTTTCGTTTTTGTAACTATTGGTTTGGAGCGGGTCGCTCTTTAAATAAATGCATATATTAGTTAATAACCAAATGTAATCCTCTCTTTCCTTTTCCCAGTATGAGACGCCTACGGAAGCCAACAGTACATAGACAGATAAAGCACATAGGCTATAGTTATTAACTAATATATGCATTTATTAAAGGCGCCAAATTTATAATTGTAACAAATAGTATTTGAATAAAAACATTCAATCGGGTAAAACACGGGCGTTGCCCGGGTCATTCGGCTAGTTATTAATAAGGGCGAGAAAACCAAGATTTCTTTTCAAAACTACCGATTCTGACAATTATTCTTCATTAAAAAGTTAAATAATATTGTGTTTATCTAACCAAATGTTGCTATTATTGACTATTCATACTTTAGAAAAACCTTCGCTTTTAAATATTAAGCACCGTGACTCGATAAAAAAATATATATATATATATTAAAAATATTTGTACGGCAACGATAATCGACTCCAAATACGGAACTGACCTTTTTTATTTCTTTTCTCGACGCTTTTTTCAAATTTATTTTCAATTGTTTTTCCTCGGTAACAATTGTTCCCAATTTATTTACTCAGTGGGAGTTTTGTTTCTCGGCTCGGGGAGCTTGAGATTTACGCCGGATCTTTACATAAAAAGGTTCTTCATTCAAAAGTGAGAGTATTTTTAAAACTGATTTGGGTAATTTTTAAAGTACCAATTATATATAATGATTTTTGCAAAATCTAAAATCAGAAGACCCTTTAAATTACACACACACAGGAATATTATCTTCTAAACATTAGTTATTGTAACTACCAGACAATCTAATTTATATCAAGCTAAAGAGCATGAAAGTCGTTTATAATTAATTTCAAGAAGTTCGTATTGAGGGGGTCGTTGATAAACATGTGCGATTTTTAAAAATGACAATCTCCAAATTCATGATGATTGGATTTATATCTATTTCCAAAATAATAAAGACTCCAATGAATATTATTTTATATTATATATATGATTATATGCACTCATGAAAAAACCTAAAGAAATTTCATATTTTAATGTCGCCGGTCGTCTTTTGTTCACACTTGGTTATCTCTTGTGTCTTCAATAAAGATCATTGTGTATCAAATATCTTTCAAAGTTAATATTTGATTCCCGATATACATGCTGAAATGTACATAAGTTGTACCTAAGTGTATATAGGTTGCTTTTAAGATTTTGGACACCTAGAGGCTTCTCAACCCGCATACTCTAGCAGGGACATCTATTGTAAAACGACATTTGAAAATTATCCCGCATGAGTTTCTTTTCAACGAAAAATCAAAATTTATTCCAAGGAGACATAACGATTATTTCCAACCTTAGGGATGAGGTATGAATGGATGAATTGTGAAGAGTAATGATAAACGGAAAAATAAAAGTGTCCAGGGATTTATTTTTCCGTTTATTATTACTCTTCACAATTCATCCATTCATTCCTCATCCCTAAAGTTGGAAATAATCGTTATTTCTTCTTGGAATAAATTTTTATATTTCGTTGAAAAGAAACTCATGCGGGATAATTTTCAAATGTCATTTTACAATCACAAGCCGCATTGTATTATATTATAAGGGACATCTATGTTATGGGTATGTACACAGTATTGTTCCTACCTTCTTTGAATTTATCATAAAATACTATTCCCGTAATTCCTCGATATTGTCTATTTTTTTTAACGAACATAAATTTTAGAATCTATCACTTAGTTGGAAAATGTGTTTTTATTTTTTTACTTGCTAAGCCAACTGATCACCCACGCCTTCTCAATGGCCAAAGGCAGCCATATTTTTACGTCAAAGTGACTTTGTGGAAAAGCATACAGAAAGAACCCCTGGCTACTTGGTATGAGGTGGCCTCAGCTATGAAATTAGAACGCCTTTAGTCTTTATTCAAGGCACAATTCAGCTATACATTGCTGATGTGTTGTGACTTATTTTCGTTACCATTTCCTGGGAAGACAAATAATGTCATTTTCAAACAAGATAATGTCCGACCACATACAGCCACATCTCAAAAGCCTTCCTTCGAAATGGTGAGATCCTCTCTGGCCCGCATGTTCCCCAGATCTTTCTCCAAGTAATCTTCATCAGTTTCGGCAAAAAAAATTGAAACGACACAATGAAATTTGACAAAAGAAGACATAAAAAATCTGTATGACAGTATGTCTCACCGTGTAGCTGCTTGTATACGTGCCAAAATATGACACACCAAATATTGATAAAAGCTGTGTATCTCAATAAACATTTATATTCTTTTTTTAATTCCAATAAATTATTTTTCACATTTTCATTATATAACTCACCAATATTAAAAAAAAAGAAATTACCTATATATTTCTAGGTGATGCAAATTATTTTGTGGTCAGTGTATTTGTTTCGACATTTAATAAATTTCGCACGACTTTTTTTTTTTTATCGTGGTGTTTCAATTGCCTTGAATTGTTGAAGAAAGAAAATTGTTTTCAGAATTTTATATTTGTGCTTCAGACAGGAATCTTCAGCGTAAATAGCCCAAGGCCTTCCTACATCTGCTCCCTTCTCAGAGGATCTGTCTGCAACCACAATTTTTATCTTCTGTGACGTGGCTTCATGTCGCTTGACAATCGAGGTTCTTCCTGAGTTTCACAGTAAAATCACCCTTCCCTTTATCTGGATAAATATTTTGGAAATTTTATTAAAGTTACAAATTTATTTGTATATTAATTCAAATGTTTTTGTGACATTTGAATATTTCTCAATTATATATTAAATATATAAAAGATGTATAGAAAAAAAGCAATATGTGAATTAATGACATTAATTATGTAAATAATTTGTTTATCAAAATATTTTATGCCTCAAATACCAATTTAAAACGTATGGGAACACTTACCAAGAGAAATATTTACAACAATGACGGGCGAAAAGAAAAGGTATTTTTATAAATCGTTTCAATCTATTTATAATCTATAAAATTCGCCCTATTTTTCCAAAAGGCATTCTATTACAGTTCCATCCAAATTGTTATCGTCACTCAATTTGTCTCAAAACACGGAAAATTGCAGCACTACTTATATATAAGAGGTCTATCGGACACCCCCCAAATTGTTCTTGCGGAGAAACTGAACAAACTGCTCTCCACCTCATCTATGACTTCAACTTTACAGAAGTGAGACATCGATTGTTCCCAAATCTAAATTATTCAACTATTATACATCACACACACAACCACTTTGCTTATACAAATTTTATAAACTCTGTCGCTTGATACAAGTAAATCTGTGAATACTGAATCCTAAGTTTTAGTTTGTTTGTTTATCTGTTTCCTTTATCTCCTCTGTAATAGGCTCAAATACTTCAATATCGCGCGCCTTGTTGGATAATAAATTTTAAAAGTTGTTTGTGTGGATTAGAATATTTCTGAAATATTCTGAGAACGATTTTTGACACTTTGATGATGTTTTTTTTATTGATTTCTAGACAATCTATCTATTTGGTCGTAGATGCAAAAATGTATCTTATATTGGTGTCTCTTTTCTGTAATCCAACAGAGAACCGAGTCAAAGTCGCAACAAGAGCTTTGGCAAACTTAGAGTACTTGCCGAATAACTATGGCTTCGGGTTATGGAAATAGTAAGTGCACAGAGCGGGATTTGATTTACTGATTACCAAAGGAGTTCATGAAATCTTAACGAACTTCCAAAGATGTTTGTAGGTGATAGAATATCTTAGTCAACTGTATGTGCAAAATAGAAACAAAGGTTTTGCGTGAAAATTTTGATATTAAAGACGCCCATTAATATTAAGGCAAAATCTATGTTTATGATAAAATCTATGTGCCATCAATTAACACTGTGTGTGAACTAGATGACTCTAGTCGGCGACAAAGTCACAACACCAGATTTGTATAATTACATCTTCTACCTGGAGACCTGGATTCAAGGTATGGTTCTCGTCATCTCAAGGCGTGCTTATTTCAATGAAAAAGAAAGAAACAACCCGGGTTTGGAGCTCAAAACGCCAACTTCCTGGTTTTTATGATATTCAGAAGGAATTCACGAAGTTTTCAGACTTTACCAAATAGGACTAGTTAAAGCCAAATCTTAGCCAAAATATGGTTGGAAATTTTCCCGGAATAAAATAATAATATATATAGCATAGAATATTTCGAATCCTTAATTCATAACAGATATCGATCTGCTATTACCATTTTTTAAAGTTCAAAAATACATTTGTCAGTTTATATACCATTGTCAACTTGTAATCTATTGTGTGTGATTGCATCAAATAAAATAATAATCATATATATGATATATATTATACCTCATATTGTTTTACTTATATTTATCTCTCTTTCTTATCTACTTATATTTATTAATACCTTGAAATATATTCACAATATTTATAATCCAATAACACGCCATCTATATATATGAAATGAAAGCATTAAAGCACGAATGTTTATTTTACATATAAACCAAATTATATCTTAAATGTTATTATTGACGTTTATTGCTCTGATATTTATCCCCTTTCCCTACTGCACAATGGTGAAAATACCGAATACCACTGATAAATGCAGGCCTCCCCAATCTCAATTTACACAATGCAATAAATAGAACAATATGCTTATATATAAATTAGAACTAAAAATGCTCAAATATTCGATTGTTATTTCTGTTATTTATCCTTTTTTTTCTTATCCCATTTGTACTTTATACAGGCAATGATAATCATAGTAGGTAACGGTTTGGGACTGCTTTTACTGTGAATACTTCAGCACATATGTACCCGTTTAAAAAGAAGTTCGCATGATATTTATACTGATAAATACAATTTTTTAAATATATTTTGTCAGAGAAGAATACAGTTTACAATGTCATATATTGTATTTAGTATATATTCTATATGAATACAGTATAAAATGTCAGGTAATTTCCGAGAGAATATCTATTTCACACACATGTGTGTCAAACATAACTTAGAAACTCATCAAAACTTTGCTACAAGAACTTGCATCATCTAATTAGTTGGAAGTAATCCGCTGAAAGCAATATTTAGAAATAACGTTAAAGGTGAAGAAATAGGAATCACCAGCAAGATCCATTTACAGCTGCGGTTGTTTGTTCTGCCGGCTCCGGACACTCAGATTTATGAAGTGAGCACAGAGAATGGATGCCGCTGTCAGGATTTGTGGTTTCTTGATTCTCTTTGTGTTGGCTTTTATCTCTTTACTTTAGGTTTTGTTTTTTCTCCCCGCTGCCTCTCTGGGGACAAATATTCCTTTGATTCGTATATATGTTGTTGGGTAAATATTATATATTCATTCTAAAGTTCGATTGATTTAAAATTTCGCCTATAAAACATGAGGAATACTCGAAATTAAAGTGTTTTTAAGAGACGCACGTGCGCGGGTTTTCATCTTAAAGTTTCTTCGTTATTTTTGACATTCCGAATGTGCTTTAAATTTTTATAAAGAAAGCTTAACTAAAATGTAGGAAGCTACATAGATGGATATTTCACAGCTAAAGTGTTCAGGAGAAAGGATCCAACAATTAATTAGGATTGACATCAACGATCATTGTCTTTAATAATTGTCGACAATTAACTAAAAATATTGTTGTGAAATTTATATATTCAGGCTTATATTCTATCTACTCAATTAATTCAGTTTAGCTAGCTTAGTTTTTAAAAAAGGCAATTATCTTATAGACAAGTGACAATTAAAATAATTTTATTGACATCTTGTCAATACATGCAAAGTGCACAGTCTTGACTATTTAAAAAAAAGATAATATGGATTCTATACATTCTGTACAATGAATATGGCGCCTCTGCCAGCGCTGCAGAGTTTGGTGGAGAATCGCCAGTGGGTCTCCAGCGACACCACGCATTTCGCGATCTACGAAGAATACGTAGATCGCGTACTTCGCCGCTGAGGAGATGGTGATGGCGTGGTCCTCGAGACCAACTGGAAATCTTATAGAAATCTGTTTTCTTCATCTTCACAAGAACAAGCAACTATAACTTCAACAATTGAGAACAACGTTGACCTCCGCAAATTCAAAACATCATTGAAGGTGCGAGACCTCTCACCGTGGAGTAAACCGCTGAAAGAAATGGGATTGAGCAATTGAGGTAGATAATTTCAAACTGGAATAAATAAAATGGCGAAATATTTTGAAAATATTAAAATAAATATAACAATAATCATATATGTGTGAAAAAATAAGTAAAAATTATTAAAATGGTCAGATGTTGAAACAAATTTGGCATATCCTGACCGCTCACGTGATGGCGCTCTGTTATCTGAAATGCTCATGTAAGCGGTCGGAAAATGCCAAATTTGTGTGTTTTTAATTATATATATATTTATATAGAACAATTCAGAGCAAGTTTCTCTTTTACAGGGGCTTATTTTGGATATATTTATAAGGGGAAACAGTCGAAATATTTATGAAAACAAATATTCACGCCTGTGCACAAGTAAATATTTGTGTGCATGTATAGTTCAATTTTTACACTCTAATCGAAGTAAGTTTCTAATGAAGAATGACTTTGCTAGAAATATCTTGTTTGTTTTAAATAAAAGAAACTTTGTTTCTTTGATTATGTTTTACTATTGATTGCCAAGTTTTATAATAATAAGCTTCGTTCAAAATATTATTGGATGACATCTTTATAGATAATTACTACTGCAAGTAACAGAGAAATTAGTTGGAAAATTTGCCGGGAGGAAATTAATCCAGGGAAGCAATGGTCGCCTCTCCCGTCAAAATTAACGTCAGAATCTGACACCATCTATTGACCGTCGCCGCAACTAGCGGCATCGGGTCGGTGACAAAGCCACAACACCAACTTTGGCAAACTGATAAGCGTCCACCTAGAGACCATGGTTTCGGGCTAATGGCCCTCGTCAGTCTAGGGCGGACTTTATTCCATGAGATCCACACGGGATCTAAATTTTCCATCTATGTTTTGCCAATAGATTTGGACCAGCCACATTGCCAGTAAAACACCTCTTTGGTAGATTATGAGGATTCCATTAGATCCCGTGTGGATCTCATGGAATAAAGTCCGCCCTAGACTGACGAGGGCCATTAGCCCGAAACCATGGTCTCTAGGTGGACGCTTATCAGTTTGCCAAAGTTGGTGTTGTGGCTTTGTCACCGACCCGATGCCGCTAGTTGCGGCGACGGTCAATAGATGGCGTCAGATTCTGGCGTTAATTTTGACGGGAGAGGCGACCATTGCTTCCATAGAGAAATTAATGTCGTAACTTGGTTATTCAAAGTGATCATTTAATTTATAGGTGATATAAATTGATCTTGGATTATAGGCCCAAGGCCACGAAGAGACATTCCATTTTGAATCCATTGAGGCTAGTCTTTTCTCTTTTCATATATTATTCTATATATTATATCCCTTCAATATATATATATTTATATCCTTAGGGGAGCCTTATATATATATATATATAAAACTAAAAAAGGCATATCCTGACCACAAGCACATGTGCTTTTTATTTTTTTCTATTGCTTTTTTCTCACACATATATCTATAATTAAAAAGGCTTATATCGGATAAAAATATAATTGATCCAATATATGCCTTTTTAATTAAAGATTCATTTATGGATTGCTCTATTTTAAAAACATATATCTATATTATCATTTATATGATGTATATGTAATATATAAAATGGTTGTTACAATCTCTTTCTCCAACAATTAAATAAGAGAGAATAATATAAATATATAGCTCTAAATAAGATTATATTGGTAAATTGCGTTATCACAAATACACTCAGGTGATAAACGATATATTTCGTTATCTAGCCTAGTAAGGAGAGCTAACGAGCTGATAGCTCATCAACGGGTTTTAACGATAAATATGAGACACTAGGGTGTTATAGAAAGTGACTTGTTTTTATCGCTAGATCTATAGATGAGCTATTAGTTTGAAAGCTTGGCTAAATAAAGAAGCGTATCATTTATCAACTGAGTTGGTTGGTTTTTCACGATTCAGCTTTTAATTATTGAACAATTACATTACTTTTTGTGCGCGTCACAAAGTATAAATAATGCAGAATAGTAATTTTTCATCATAGTAAATATTCTGCCTAAAGAATGAACAAGCAAAAAAAAGATTAGAATTAAAACAATTAATACATATTGCACACAATGCGTGTGCTTACTGTTAATCCGAAAACTTGGTGGAGGAGTTAATAAGATTGGATTTAAAAGATAAAAATCAGAACGAAAATATATGATGAGGCTGTGCTGAGTTTAACCGCTATTTGGAGTAGCTATTAAGAAATTAATTTGGCAAACATTTTTCCCGTGTTGAATCCACGTTCATTTTGCTTGGAAGAATTTGATAAAAAGTCCCAAAATACAATAAAAGGCATTTTAAAATTTATTTATAATATTTCCATCTCGACCTTAAATATTAACTATTTGAATATTTCTTTATCGATAGTTTTGAAATAGAGATGTTTCTACTTTCAAGTTTTAGCTTGATATATTCACTTACACTGGCTTAAAAAATATTTTAATTAATTACTAGTTCTAGCTAATTATTTTCAGTTTCTTATAAATATGCGCTAAGTATTGTTTTAGGAACGCCGCTAAACTTAATTATTTTCGAGAGATCCTTCAAAAGTTAATTAATATTTTACGTAACCCCCCCCCTCCCCCCACACACAGACCCGGTTTCCAGTTACCACGCACTGAACAATAGCCATATACCGGAATTTGTGTGTGAAAAAATATCCATCTTATACCAGAAAATCAAAGAAAAATAAGGCAGGTTATTTTCGGAAAGCTAAGCCTCTGTTAAATAAGCAAGGAGTTTTAATAGAAAAATTTACTTGCCAGATATACCCATAGAGAATTTATGGTTCCCTAAATTTTAAAAATTATTTTGTATACATACTTTTAAATGTAGTATTTTTATTTATATTTAACCGTAATATTGAAACATAGTACACTTCTCTATTATTATAATTAATGATATATTTTAATTATTCTATATCTCTATATAATATTATAATAATTTGAGTTTAAAAATATATATTTACTTATTTAATTAAAAAGGCATATATTGGATCAAAATATCATTTATTTTACCAATATTTCAGTTGGTTGAACGCCAACCTTTATCAAGGTGTTAAAACATATTTAATTTGTGTCAACAACAAACTCAGCGCCACACATTGACACACATTAAATATGTTTTAACACCTTGATAAAGGTTGGCGTTCAGCCAACTGAAATATTGGTAAAATAAATGATATTTTGATCCAATATATGCCTTATTAATTGATGATTTATTTATGGTTTCCTCTATTTTCAAAAATAATTACTTATATTTGTGCGTATATCACAGACAGTAGCGCCTCCACTGGTAGGATCAACGATGAATCTGAAGGGGGGAAGGGGCGTGAAGTCGTGTTTTAGACTAATCCAGGTTTTATTTGCAGCACCATGATGGCCGCATCCATGTTCAGCTCCATCGTGAATGCGGTATATTGCCAACGTTCACTCGACATCGACATACTGGTCAATCACCTGGAGTGGTGGTATGAGGTTCCATTGTATACACGTCTCGGTTACCTCTTCTTAGCGTTCTCGGAACTTTAAACAGTTTCAGTTACATTTATGATATCTTAAGGGACGTAGCAGTAGCTTATATTCAAGGCTTGGGAAACTCTACGTTTCACCAGGATAATGCACAACCGTATGTTGCCGGTATTGTACGGACCTCTCTACATGCAGAAAAAGTTCGACAGCTGCACTGACCAGCACGTTCTCCTGATATGTCATTAATACCAAACGCCTGTTCAATGGTTGCCCCGCGACTGGATCGTCGCCACACGCCAGTCACTATGACGAACTGTCTTTCCAGCCAATCTCTGCTCGACTCAATGCCCAGGCGTATACGTGCTGTTAATCATGAAGAAACTTTCAAATGTTTCATTTGTATTATCCAATAGGAACCGCATCATTGAGTATATATAAGATTTTATTATAAAGGGAATATAAAAGTTATATTTTCTTTATCCTCGAAAGAAACTTATTCAGGTCGTATCCTTTCTTTCTTTATTTTTTCATTCAATATAATCTACAATTTAAAAGGTTTTGACCAAACTGTATACACAATTGTACTATGTCGTCCTGTAAGCTTGTATACTATATAACAATATCCGATATTGTTTTGAGTTTAATTTTTACTATGATGCATTAGCGCGCCATCTGTTACGAAATTTGGAAACTATCATAGACGTGTATGATTCTTTTCGCAGTAAAGGCAGCAGAAATTGTTTTATTTTTTAAAAGAATCATACGCGTCTATAATAGTTTCCAATTTAATTATTGTATAGATTTTTTATTTATAATTAAAACATATTTTTGTGTAATTCGTATGATAAAATTGGTTTAACAGAGATTTTATAAAATGGAATTCATTTTTGGGAGTTCTCAAACCCCAAGATTTACTGTAAAGTCAGATTTTTTAATCTTTGAGTTCTGCTAACTATTTCCTCTAGATTAAATGTAAAAATTTAATTTATTTTTTCTTCCATGATTTGTAATTTTTATTTTTTGTAAAATTCCTTTTTTTTTGTTCAGGTGATATTATTTTTGTTTTTCAAAATTTGACTGGGATATTTTCTTTATTATGCAAGTATGAAATTTTTGATTCTCAGAACTAATTTCCAACCTTTTTTGTAGTAATTATCAGTGTAGTGTGCACATTTATATATTTTAAGTATTATATATTCTCAAAAAATATAAATATTTAATGCCTTATCATATTTCTATAACACTTTATTCAAAAAGAGATATAATATTCTTTTTTTTTAATTTCAACTACTATTGCTAAATATACATAAAATACGTCTCAAGCATTGGAGCGATAAAATTAAAATATATAGAATGAATATGTTAATTTTTAAAAATGAAATACACTCATGGACAAAACTCAAGGAAGTTGTCAATTTATCATGTATATCGGGATTCAGACAATAAATAATGAAAGATATTTGATTGACAATGACCTTTTTATTAGTGAAGACAAAATAGATAGCCAAGTGTGAACAAGATTGGCTCCGTCTCCTTAAAAAAAAAACGACCGGCCACATCAAAGACTTTCCACTTCCTAAAATTTGCCCATGAGTGTAAATGTAAACTATATAGTTTGTGAGACGTTTGAACAAAACTAGACAAAAATGATTTCAAAATGTACATAATTTCCATTAAAATGTCATTTAATTTAAAAAAAAATTGCAATGATGAAATCAATGATGTTCATAAAAAATATGGTAAAACCATAATAGGAATGAATTTTATAAAACACACCGCTTGTAAAGTAAAGCAGAAGCAAACGAGATTTAACAACAAATTCTTTCTTTGGTAGCAAACTCTTGTCATTTAAACTTTTAAAATAAATCTTATAAAAGGTACGTAAAGACGTCGCAATAGAGAGAATTATTCATAATTTTCCTTTCTAAAGAGAACTATAGCTTCCGAATATTCGGAGAAATATATTGGTGGAAAATAGAGAGAGAGGAAAGTATAAAATATATATATACAGAAACTATACAAACATAAATATGCATTGAGAAAATAGAAACCTATGATCTTGGCTCCTCGTTAGCGAGGTGCAGGTTATAACTAAACGACACCAAAAAGTGGTTCTAGAGGCTTTCTGAAAATCAGGTTTTGGATATTTTCCCTTATTTTACCATCTATTCCCATATTTTATTCAAATATGTTCTTTTTTATCATTAAAATATGCTTGTAAATATATTAGAATATAAAATACTTCTCTTAATTAGTATGAGGAATTAAGGAGGCAAAGAGATGTTTAAAAAGTGCCATGGAATCAGTGGAGGAGGAGAGGCCGCCGGTATGCGGCGGGGCGATCGGTCACGTGACCCAGATGACGTCGTTGGCGGCGGCCGTGATGGACCTGCTTCTCTGAAACGGACCGCCTGCCTAGTCCCCGGCTCAGGTGATATGGAGTCACCTCCCGGGGACGGCCCGCCAAGTCCCGGGGCGCTGGGCTTTCCTGTCTTTAACGGCCCGCCCGGTCCCCAGGGGTTAGGCCCTCCTGTCCATAACGGCCCGCCCGGTCCCCAGGGGTTAGGCCCTCCTGTCCATAACGTACATCCCGGTCCCCGTGGGTTGGGCCCTCCTGTCTACAACGTACATCCCGGTCCCCGTGGGTTGGGCCCTCCTGTCTACAACGTACATCCCGGTCCCCGTGGGTTGGGCCCTCCTGTCTATAATGTACATCCCGGTCCCCGTGGGTTCGGCCCTCCTGTCTATAACGTACATCCCGGTCCCCGTGGGTTCGGCCCTCCTGTCTATAACGTACATCCCGGTCCCCGTGGGTTGGGCCCTCCTGTCTATAACGTACATCCCGGTCCCCTGCCTCAGATGGGAAACCTTCCTCCCAGGTTTGGACCCCGGCCTCCGAGGATGTACGCTCCCATCTGGAACAGACCGCCCCGTCCCCAGCTTCAGTTTATGAACTTTCCTCCCAGGAACGCAGCTCCCGGTGTCCGACCTCATATGATGAACATTCCTAACTTGAACAGACCACGAGGTCCCCGGCCTCAGGGGTAAGTACTCTTTTAGCATCTACAGTATACCTACCTACCTTTACGTCTACATATTGACATTCTTACTTATTTCTATATAGTTTAAACGCTTATTTCCCTATTGTATTTACTTAAGGGAGTAATAACTACTTTATATTATAAAAATATAAGAGGTAGAAAAATTCAAAAACTATAATATTTATTGTGAAAAAATAGTACAAATTGGTATTGTATACTGGGATAAGGTGAATAAATAAATAAAAAAGAGACATCTTCAGTTGAACGATAAGGAGATGCCTCTTTTTTCTATAAATTTTCAAAAATGATTAATTATCACGTTTGAAAATCCGCTATGATGGAAACCCTACGTTGACTGATAGTTAACAGAATTCAGTGGAAATATTGAAATGTAAATAGTAAGCACGATAACTCGTATTGTATTGTACTCGTATTGTATGAAATCCCTGGTTTAAATAGAAACGATGATCGGTGTCGATAGGTATTTCTATTTAATTATTTCCATCCAAGAAAACTCGAGTCGGCCATCTTATAACTCGGTGCCTCACAAAGGTACTGCGCATGCTCAGTAAGTTATGGTGCTTTGGGAAACTTTTGGTTTACCTAACTTATCTGTCATTTTCATGGCTTCATTTTCTATTGATTTGTTTCAGGAAACATTATTTTGTGTCTTAAATATTATCGTAGGTTTAAATTTAATGTATAAATATATCTTAGTCTTAAACGTTACTTGGAAATTATTCGTATATATTGTGTTATTTTAAAAATGTTTCATGCACCATCTGTAGGACCAAAGAGACCTCATCAGACCACCTCTTGGAATGCATGGAAGCCTCAAGCCAGGACATGTATTCCAACCCTACCAAGATTGTGAATTTGATCTATGAATTTAGTCTCCATGACATACACAATGGGATAATAAAAAATATCTTTCATTTATTTTCAACTGAGTCTATATATAGATAGAGTAAGGTTGTAGAAGGATGGTATTTAGGTTCCAAAAGAGGTACCTCTCCCTTTAAAAATGCATTCAAACAGTGTCTTTTGCTCATCACCCCTGTGCAGATAACACAAGAATGTTCCACAACAGCAACTTTGGCAAATTGAGATAAATGCCAACCTGCATACCTGTGAAGTTATTCCTACTTCTTTTATCACCACTTGTGCCTTCTTCACAAGAGATGGGGCATTAAACAAAATGTATCGTTTAAATTCATTTTTAAAGGGAGAGGTGCCTTTTTTTATATATTTATATTTTGCTGCCTATATATATCAGCATGTGAAACCTGGGATATATAATCGATTTTTATATACGAAAATTTTAATTTTCACCATATTAAATATATTCCTATATTTGAGTAAAATTTCAATAGTTTTATAGAAATTATTTGAAAAATTAACAAAATATATATATAGCCCCCTAATTTTATTCAGATAATAATTTTCTAAAATTTATAAAGGCACATTATAACGAGAGTTTTAAGTATATTTCAATGCTTTGATTGCAAATTGTCACTATGCACGTGTATAGGTAAGCATTTGGTTTTATACATTTTCTCTCATAGATATGATAATTCAGAAGAAGTGTGTCTTCGTGCTCGAAAGCTCGTTTTTTTATTACAATAAAAAATATATTTATTGCTAATTAATTATTAATTTCTATATTAAATATTATCTTAAAAATCACGAATGGAGAGATAAAATGTGTGATATAAGATGTAAACAAGATGGAAATAGGTTTGGTTGGGTTACGTAACTCCGCCAATTGATCGATGATATCTTCTGCCCAATATGGAGGATGGCCACGTAAATAGAGACGCCATCTTTGTCTTCTTCCCATTTACATTGGGATTAAGGACACATCATCTTTATTTGCATTTCTTCTAATTAGCATATATACACGAATTATTGAATTTAATCTTTGAATAATATATATTAATATTACACCATATAGAATGGAAAATATAAATTCAAGTCACCTCCCCCCCCACCCCCCCCCCCCCCCCTCCTTATGAAAATATAAATGGTGTAATATTAATATATATTATTCAAAGATTAAATTCAATTAAATTATTGAATTTAATCTTTGAATAATATATATTAATATTACACCATTTATATTTTCATAAGGAGGGGGGGGAGTGGGGGGGAGGTGACTTGAATTTATATTTTCCATTCTATTTTAATAAATAATTCATACATCTTATAAATATATACAATATATTGTATATTAATGGTTTCTGTTTTCTGCTATATATTGGTGTGAATAAACATCGATTTAATTGTAAAAACGTTTAAATCCTCATTCCCCATTAGTTACTTATTCAATAAAAAAACGCATCCGCTATTTTTGTCAGAAAAAAAAATTGTTCGATTGTACTACATGTCGGAAATATCGGAATGTGTCTATGGAAGTTTGCTTAATGTTCGTGTAGTGTGTGTGTGATATATTTATCTTGTGTGAGTTTGGAAAGTATATATGTCAAGTAGTAAATATATAATAAGTATATATGTCAAGTAGTAAATATATAATAAGTATATATGTCAAGTAGTGATGCTTAAGTGTTTGGAAAAATACTGTATGCGTAAGGTACCATGTCTAGCCTCTCTCTCTGTGATGTTTATGTGCTTATGTGTACGATGAAACACATGTGAGTGTTAGGTGTATGGTTTATGTGCTTGTGTGTACGTATGTAACAAGTGTGTTATTATATGATATGTAGATAAAGGCGAATAAATTGTGTAAGTATAAACGCGTGTGTGTGTGGGGGGGGTGTTGCAACATATGCTATATGAGATGCAAGTGAAGTGTGTGTTGACATATGCCTAAAATATTTTATTTGTTTGAGATTGTGAAATATAAAGTTTGAAATTAGTTTGTGTATAGAGAGTGTGCGTTAGAATTGTGAGATATACCAATATATTTCACCTAATACCAAATCACTGACTACACCTACTCGGACCTCCGCACCGTCTTAATCTAAGTTAGAGAGCCAGCATTAACAAAACTTACCTGCATCGGCAAACTGCTAGAGGGTCGCGCCTGTTCGTTAATCGAATGGAAACGTTTATCGATGAAATCTCGGAAGTCCAGGCAAACCTTTCACCCCCTGTTGATGTGGAAACACTCAATGATATCAAGGCCGATCTGATCACGTAGATACGGTCCTTTACATCCGCCATTGCCTAGTCCAGCGGAATATTGTCGAGAGGGTCAGTAGTTTCTTATAAGACGGCTAGAGTATGATATTGTCCGCTCCGTCTATCTTTCCTTGTCGGATTATGAGCGCTCCCTTCGAACCAAAATTCGCTCTCCTCTCACTTTCGTCGATGACAACAATAATGTTATATCCGGGGACCAACCAAGGCGTCTACTGTTGAAACGCTTTAGCAGCGGTTTCCCCCAGGTTCCCTACTCGGCTCGAAGTATCGACGTGACCTTTTTGGAGTTCGACATGTACGACCAGCTCTTTTCGCCGACATCTCCCGCGGCCAGATTGAGGCCACGGTTTTCCAAACGTCTTTTCTTCAGTATATATATATAGTACGAATAGCTCTGAAGTATGTTAAGACCCCTTTGAAGATTTATTCACCGGAATTCTTTGGTAGGTCTTTGAATATTCTTGGCTCTGGAGCCTTTCCCCATCTTCGAATCCCACAGTGATCTGCATACGAATTAGTCTTCCAACGACCAATTACTGGATTCTCAGCAGCATGGTCATGAGATGTGTGTATCTCATATGCCAGATCTTATACCCGAGTGTACTCCTTTTGATACATTGAGCGAGAGTCTGATGAAGTTGCCTCGCCAACAAGACATGGCACGCCGCTGACATTCGTCTCTCTGGATCGAATATCGATGTTCGATAGCCTGAAAGGAGCTGGAAAATGGTCGTTTTAGATAATCTCGGCCTGACACCTGCTTGCCTCGAATAGGTCTTTGTCTTATACGAAGAAGCAGACGCCTCAATCCGGATCTCAGATGTTCACATTAGTGTCTTCTCACTTCTCAATGAAGTGTAGGACTGCGAACTCAGCTCCATCTCCTTCGGCGCGTCAGAGTTGCCTTCCTATTGTGCCGCCTTTAAAATATCTTCAACCTCGTATATGTGGTCATTCACATTTCTGCGGATTACATCATTATCTTTATCAAGGACGCCACTCCTTTTGAGCTTGTGCCCCTGATCTACGGTGAATTCTGCATTGGCTTCCGAGATGGCCATTAGCTACGACAAGAGCTACGACTTTCGTTACGGTCGTAGAAAACACCTTTGTAGACACCAGGCGAGGGCATTTTTCATGCTGAGCCTAGGCCTTAAATACAAAAACTCTCAACTCTCTTGTTATCCATTTCATGCGAAGTGTGATACAGCAAATTAAAAAAGGGGATTTCTGCAAGGTGATATACCCCATAACACCATTGTGATAGAAGATGTCCGGCTTTCTTCATAACAGAAGACGATTATCAGTGAAAGAAGCAAGTCTGCGTCGCTCGGGGCTCCTGGTTAGTTGGCAACATTCCTATTGCGTTGGAAGAAGTTTCTGTTCCGGATTAATCAGCTCTTGATTCACCTGCCTTAGCTCCTGTCTCTACGGCTACTGCACCGCTGGCACCAAATTCAGTTCTTTTCATATCAACTTCTGTTATTTTTCGTTACGAAATCTCCGAAATATCACTGCCGATAATCATATTGAGGAAATTATCACTCGACTAATCAGGAAGTTTCTATATTATATGAAGGCTCCTTTTCCCAGGATTCAACACAGAGCAGTCGGCATCCGCACAAATGAATACCTTGGCAGTCATCAGCGGCCTCCAACCACTTTCAATGGAGTGAGATATGGAGAGAAAACTCGTCGCGCGAAGCCTGGAGCTCTGCTGCTTCATGAGACAGCATAATTCGCCTTCGAGCTGGAGGCTATGGTCACGGCCCTGGACAATCTCTGTCTAGCTGAATATCGACGTCCACAACGGATCTGGGATTTCTACATCTTCACTTCTGTTGTCACCATCCTGTGGCAGGGCATTCTGTTGACAGGAAATATCGCCCTCTTCAGTGTCAACGTCCGAAATCACAAAATGGCAATCATTAACTTTGGCTCTCTAGGCGAGCTGCTCCTACACCTGCACTGATAGCTGAAGCCATCAATTGCATGACAACTCAGTAGCCTGAATATTTCAGAGAAGGTTAGCCTGTGACATCACCTCTGGTCCAGTTGATTCCTCACAAAGCTACTGGACCAATCCGACTTCGAGGATGCCGCGGACATCGAGGCCACGCACTTACCAATAAGGCTCGCTACACACCCTGAAACTGTATTTTTAGTAAATATGATTTATATATATATGTGTGTGTCTGATCTTATACTAGTGCCTGAGTCTTATGATTGTGGCAGAGATAATATAGGAGCTTCGAATGTATAATAATAACATTTATTGAAAAGATAATATATATTAGGTATTATCATGCTGATTTGCCGAGGTTAAGTTATAATGTTAAATATTATATATAAGGTGTAAATGTAGTATCTGGTGTTTATGTTTGTTGTTCGAGATAATATGAGAAGAGCTGTGAGTGGTTAAAATATAGTTTATTTCACGGTTAATATCATTATGAGATATATACCAGAGACCTCTGATAGTTATGTTGCTGATGGACATAAGGTATGTCATTTGAATGTACAATCTGGGTTTAATGTTGGTATAAGAAATGGTGTGAATATTGTTTAATATTTTCTTTTGTATAATAGATAAAATATCATAATTTTCAATTCAATATATAATAAAAATGGCATATCCTGACCAGGAGTACATGTACTTTACAGAAGGCAGAGCGCCATCTGGTGGAACAGAAATCAACTAAACATTGATTTAGCCTGTTCCCTGATATTTGGCCAACCCAATTTCTTGATAAATCAAGAAAAGCCATCCACGAACGCGTTTCGCGCTTTTGGCGCTCGTCAGCGTGGAGTAGGCTGTACCACTGCGACCAAAAAGGTTTTTTTTGGTCCCAATGGCTTCTTGAAAAACCAAGAAATGGGTATTTAAGGCCAAACTTGCGTAATTACGCTAAACATATGAATAAAACGAAAGAAAAAATAAAAGATAAAAAATCTCTGAAATATATTTATTATTGAGATAACATAGAAGGTGTGCATGTGTATTTCTTAGGTTTGTTTCTTTGGATGAGATAATCTACGAGGTTTGGGGATGGAGTATTGGTTTTAGCTCATGATTATCTTGATGTTATAGGTCTAGAATCTGATGCTTATTTTTAATAGATGACGTATGTGAAATATATATATATAAGTGTGAAATTTAGAAGTTAAGAAATGTGTAAAGTATGATTCAGAGAATATATTTTTAGGTTGAATTATATGTATAGATGACGATTTATGAGATGTGAGTGTAGTAATTAGGTTCAATTTTGTTTTAGACATGGTTTAAGAGATGTGAATTGGTTGTATATGAATGTAATGATCATATATTGGGGGTTAGTGCGGTACCAGAGGCCTATTTTAGAGGTCGGATATGAACTACTTGGTTAAGAAGGGATGATGTTTGTGTTCGACACCATGTTTGAGGCGTCAATGTAGTATTTTAGGTCTTCTTTTATTGTATAGATGCAGTGTGAGAAATGATTCCTATATAGAGAGTTTCTGTTTTAGGGATACATCTTACGATGCCATTGTAGTATTACCTAATAATCTTCTGTTACACAGAGATAACGAATGAGGTGTGAGTTGTGTTGGCCGGGTGTAGTTTGAGGTAGAGTCGATATATAAGGTATGAGTAGAGTATCTGTGTGGAATATATGTTTTATAATTGATATATAGGGTTTGAGTTAGTATCTCGGGTTTAAATTTATTTAAAATTATGTATATATGTATGGTGAATATAATTTTAATATATTTATTTATAAATGTGATGTTTTATGAGTTCTACATTTAGTATTGCTGAGGCCTGTGTTCATTGTCAAGATGACGTTTGAGTGAGGTATCTGAGGTTTAATTTTTATGGTCGAGTTAGAGGTGAGTATGAAATATCTGGGGCCTGTTGTTTGTCGTTGAAATGATATTTGAATACTGATATTTAGGTAATACGCTAGACTTGAGAAAAACTAGGATTGTTGATAGTCCTCGAAGTTAAAGAAGCATTAAATAATCTTAAATATCGATTAACCTCAATTTGCAATATTATCAGCATAATATACTCTCCCCTTTGCTCGTATATATATATACGGTAGAACCTCCCTGTAAAGGACACCTAATTGCAGAGCCAAAGTGTCATTTAGGGAGAGGTGTCCTCTTACCGGAGAGTTGCTAAATTGTAAAAATGGTAATTTTGCAAATGAAAATTGTCCTTTGTGGAGAGGTGTGGAGAGGTTCTATTGCATATATATAGAAAGGTAATAAAAATAGAAGAGGCGTCAGGTGTTGATATTAAAAAATAAATAATATTCTAACCTCTCTCTCTCTCTCATGAACATTTCAGATAACAGATGTCGTCTGTCATCTAAAATGTTCATGTGAGCGGTTAGAATATGTTTCTTTTTTTAAATATCACCACTTGCTCTTTTTATATTTTTCTTAACTGTGAAAAACATGTTAGAGTACGCAAATTTGGCCTTAACTTCCCATTTCTTGATTTCTCATGAATATTCTTGGACCAAATCTATAGTCGTTGGAGTACACTCTTAACAATTCTGACGAGGACCAACATCCCGAAATGCGTACGTGGTAGGCTTTTCTTGATTTATCAAAAAATTGAAATGGCCAATATTATGGAACAAATCAAACTCAGCGTTTAGCTGATTTTGTTCCACTAGATAGCGCTCTGCCATTTGAAGTTCTGTATCAGGAGGATCAAGTCAGCACATGGGTTCGATAAGGATCTCTATTCTCGGGCTATTAAGCCGATTTATTTTTTACACAAACAACGTAATTAGCGAGCAGCCCATGTTCTAATCACCCCGCGCGCCCTCCCCTCAGCCATTATTGAGGTGGTTCATACATGTGGTGAATTGGCCTGCTTGTTTCACCATGACGATGCCGAGCTTTCCTTTGAGCATCTTCGTAACAATATATCAACCCATAACCTTTTTTATTTTTATGACTTTTTCACACACAAGCACCTATATACTTTAAATAGATATATTACTGGCATCTCCTGATCGTGAAACTAATATTTTCTTATGGCTTACGCCATCTTTCGGTATAAATATAAACTAATCATTGAATTTTAATTATTCCAGAAATGGCCAAATAAAATTTATTTAAAATAAAGAGAAGCTAACTCCGTACGCGTTCCAGGCTGTTGGCCCTCATTAGCGTGATGCAAACTATACCACAACGACCAAAACCCTGGTCTTCGGGCATCCTGAAATATCATGAAACAGATATTTAGGCTGGAAGAGCATGAGAACACCAACGAATGTAAAAAAAAAAAAAAGAAAACGCCTCCTGTTTAGCTCTTCTTAATTAATCTAGAAATAGTATTTGGCCAATTCTAGAATAATTAAAAATCAACGATTAGTTGATATTTATTCCGACAGATGGCGTAGGCCATCAGCAACGTTTAGTTCCACGTTTAGGATATCCTTCTTTTATTTCTTAATTTATCCACCTGATCACAGTACAATTTCACTTTTATATTATTTTTCACAAATATTCTCTAGTCACTTTAAAAGTTTATTAAACCTTATTAATGTTTTGATTCTTAAACCTGGAAAACCTGAATGTAACATGAAAAGCTACAGGCCTCTATTTCATTAACCTCTATAATCTGTAAAATAATGTAAAGAATTATTCTAAAGTGAATTAACTACTACTTGAATCATTTACTCCCAGAATACCAAGCAGCTTATTGAAAGAATCATTGTACCACCGACCAAATCCTCACACAAGATTTCATGACAAGTTTCAAAATTCTCTCACGAACTCAACCATCGCAGCCTTTTTAGATTTAATCAATGCATTTGATAGAGTGTGAAGGCAGAAATTGTTCATTAAACTGTTCGATCTGCGAATCAAAGATGAAATACTGTGCTGGATTGTTGACTTTCTCAAAGACAGATACATAAAAGTCAGATACAATAATACCCTATTCAATAAAATGAGAATCTACCAGGGATTTCCTCAGGGATCGGTTCTTAGTCCACTTCTTTTCTCGATATACCTGTCTGGTTTTCAAGAACGAATACTTCCCAAAACAAAAATTTCAATGTATACATACGACATTGTGATTTGGTCAAATTGCAATATAAGCATAGCAGAAAAACAACTCCAAAAATCAACCCCTGGCCATTTCAGAGCTATTGAATGATCTCAAACTAAAAATAAACACAGACAAATCTGTATATATATCATTAATAATAATCTAAGAAAGGTAATACCAAAACTCAAATTATGCAATTTGCAGCTCAAAAAACCAATCATGTCCAAAATGCCTGGGAGTTACCCTGGCCCCCTCCCTCGCTTTCAACAAGCATATTGAGACAATCTGCCAACATGCCAAAAGGCGCCTGTCGATCCTTAAATACATTTCTGGGAAAGATTGGGGCACATAGGAACAAATACTCAGAACCACCTATTGTTCAATAGTTAGACCAATAATAGAATATGTATCACCCATCTGGATTCAGGCTTCAAAATCAAACTTAAATAAGCTAAACCAAATTCAATTCTCGGCAGTACGCATAATCTGTGGACTCAGAATTACAAGACCAGGACCCATTGCAACCTACAGCCACTTGCTGAAAGATTGAATCTGGCGCTAACAAAATTTGTTGAAAAGTGTACACACCTGAAAAATCACCGGACAAGCAAATTAATAAGAAACTGGACCATGGTAGCTAGAATAAAAAGGAGATCTTGTCTCCGTTCAATCTACAGAAATAAAATCCCATTAAATAATCTAAATCATTTAAATGCAAACCCCTACAAACCCCCAACAGTTACAGAAAACATCTAACAATAAACCTTAATATTGGAAACAGAAACAGTAAAAACGAAGAAACCCCCACTTTGTTGAAACACCATGGGGACATGTTAATAAGTGATCTTGACCCCAATATCACAAAAGTGTGTACTGATGGATTCCTCCTGGAAAATGGTGCATCTGTAAGTGGAGTCTACATAGACCTTGATGAAAACTCCACTAAATACAGTAAATCAAATCATCCTTGGTGTCCCCCTTGGCTTGCTGAGTTACATGCAATCAACCTTGCTCTTAAGCATTTGGATAAAGCAACTCCTCACCACTTCGGCTATCTATTATATTCACTATCAGCCCTAAAGTCCATAGAAAACTGCTATATAAGTAATTTACAAATTTTGAGAGAAATTGCCAAAAATATTAACTCACTTCACTTTGACAGCAGATTGAAATTTCAGTGGATCCCATCGCATGTAGGCATTAGGGGGGATGAAATTGTTGATGACTTAGCAAAGTCAGCAGCTATCCTGCCTTCTGAAAACATAGATAATATAGATGGATACAAAAGAAAACAGAATAGAGATATATCCAAAGAATGGATCAATAGTATGGCCCACCACTGGTATGAAGGAACAAGACCTGGAGAATCAATATCATCACAGCTTTATAGAAACGAAGCCACAAAAATTGCAAGATCAAAGACCAGACATACTAAACCCGTTACGTTCATGGAGAGAAGTTTTTCCTGTCTGCTAAAAATGCTCCAACACCACTGCAACTCCAGCACATATCCTGGACTGTATTGGAGCTAAGAAGGAAGACCTATACAAGAACCCCACAACTATAGTAGAAAAAATTATTGCTTCCAAACATAATGACCTGGTGTAATCTTATCCTAGAGATAATAAAAAATGTTTTTATTATCTAATCACATCACAACTCTGCTGTGTCAATATTTAAACATATGCGACGTATTTCTGAAACAATTTTAAACTCTCTTTCCTTAACTCTCTCTATTCCTATCTTTTTACAGGGACCGTTCTTCCAATGCTCCCAACTCTACAAACCAAAAATTTCTTTCACTATTTTCCTTCGAATAAAATACACTTCGGTGGTCAGTAAAGTTTTTTTTTTATTTCTCTGACATTTAGACAAACATCTTTTGTCCCCTCGTCAAGAACAATATAAAAATATTAACCTGAGTCAAAGCTTTAAAAATTCACATTAGAACTTCTTGTCCCATTTTCGCGCCGTACTTCAAATATATAAAACAACACCTTAACATAATTCTTCGATTATTTTGTATATTTTTTATAATCTTACTTTTACCTACTTGTTTAATTTTAAAAATGAAGTGTATTGCTGTGGATATCCTCGAAAATATGTATAGCTTTGTTTCCACCAAATATCGTGATAGCCACCCCTAAAAAATAATATCTCAAAGTTTTATACCTCTGTGATAAATCTCAATATATCACTTTGGCCTATGTCCCTTATATAATGAATGATCCTCACAATTTTGCTTATTGCCTTTCTTCCCATTAAACCCTGTTGGTGTTTCTTAATTTTGACCTCTAAATTACAGCCCGTTTGTTCCTAAATAAATTCTGTGACACCTCTGTTCAGTTGGTTCCTTACATTATCAGGTTTGGATGTATTTATCCCATCTTTCGTGATATTGTTTCTACTTTAAAACTTCATTTATTCTCGCTACTCTACCGAATAGTAATCTTATTTTCAATATCCTAGTAAAATTTAATTATTTAATTCTTAAATATTATAATGATTATCTTGTTATTTTCATCGTTTTTTTTAACCAAAGGTATTTGCTTTATTCCGTATATTTTAATTAATTTTTCATAAATCGATCTGGGTAAATTCGTTTTAACTTGTTGCCGTTGAACTCGGATGGCAAATGCCCGAACGTTTCTATAATGAAGAAGGTTTGTGGCATAAGCGACTCTTGTATTTTATTTATTAATGTTTATATTGTGAGTGGTTGTATGCACCGTGTGTGAGTGGCACAATTTCTGACATCGTGTCGTGCATCGATGCGATAACCATTCTGTCATCGCTGCAATCTGTGTTTAGAAGTTTGCTATCTGGTGCGTGGTGGCCCCTCGCGTGTGATTTTGGACACGATTGTCTATGTCTTGTAGTGAAAAAATATATTTAACAAAAGGAGTATCCTTCTTTTTCGAAATACGTTTTGTAAAACACGCTAGTTTATTCTTTCTGAATTTATGTTTTATTCGTTTTAAATCTTGAGAATTTTTATTAACAAATGTCTATATGATTTTAAGTAATATTTATTTTTGTAATGAGATCCTCTGCGAGTAATTTAAAAATATTTTTATAATATTTGTTGTGTGTTTGCTAAAAATATCGTGGATGATTTTTGTATGATGTGTCCAAGTTGTGTTCGTGAATTTGAAATTTGTCTATTTATTATAAGAGGGTTGTTTTCAGTGAGTAATATCTATGTACAATTTTGTTTTGGATTTATGTCTTTTTTATTGTATGTGCAACGTAGACGTATCAGATATGTGGGTTTGATCTGTCTCTGGTATAATTTCACTATAATAAACTTGGCATGAATCTGACATTTAAGAAATAGTCATAATTGAAAGGACACCTCGGTTGGGTGAAAATATTTATTTTAACGAATGTAAAAGAGGATTTTTTTTACTAATGTTTTTCAATTTAATTTTGTAGTTAAGTTTAGACTCGTGATTTGGATGCTATGGAAAACTTTGTGAGCTCTCATGAAAACGCGGCCTTCCCTTCGAATATTTTATCCTTATAAATGTCTAATTTGTTTAATATTTGACGAAGGCGAATGATATATTTACTGAAACGATGTAAAATAAAGATTTTAATCTGGCTGCCGAGGTGTTTATTTAAATATAAACATGGTCTTCAATGTAAGAGAGGCCAATTTATAACCACGTGGTATTCATGTTAGCAAGGAAATTCGCAGAGATTATGATCAAATATACCACACCATACCAAGCCAAACATTCGCTGTGCACTTCAATAGTAGAATCTAAGATCTCAATATCACACCTCCAAGTCTCCAGGTTAAGCCACTGATTAAAAGACCTTTGGGTCATCAGATTCCGTGAAGAACAAGCAAGCAATTTGTGAAATCTCGAAAAAACACACACAAGAATCTTACCGAAATATGATTACACAAAATGCTAAAAAAATAATCAAAGAATTGTCAGATAATTGTATATAATAAATAGTATGAGGTTACACTACAAGATCACATTAAATAAAGACTAGATTTATTATAAAAAAGCGCCTAAAATACAATGAAAATAAAATTAGAGAGATGGTTCCCAAAAGAAATGGCATTCTACCAAGACGAGTTTTCAACATATCAGGAAAATATTCACAGAGGATTAAATGAGGCTTCAGGATAAAGGGTCGAATTACAGATCAGAACCTATTAAAATATGAATGAACGATATTGGAATGGTTTCTAGCATTGAGACTTATAGATCATAATTTTCGTGCAAAGCTGTCATTATTCTGTGCGGTGTATGATAAATAGGAATGAAATGTGTGCGTCGTATGTGCAGTTGTGTGTTGATACGTGGGATTTATAATATAATCTCTTGTTAAAATATTTAAGATAAGGAAGATATATAAACGTAAAGAAAAGTTCTCACGTAATTTTGGCCTTAACTACCCGCTTCTTGATTTTTCAGGATGCCTGAATGACCAGTTTTTTGGTCGTTGAGGTACAGCTTGCACCACGCTGATGAGGGACAACAGCCCGAAACGCGTCCGAGGTTAGCTTTTCTTGATTAATCAAGAATGGGTATTTGGCCAGTTCTGGAATAATTATAAATCAACGAGAATAGTTGATAGTAATTCCGATAGATGGTGCAAGCCATCAGCAACTTTCAGTTGCACGATAAAGAGATGCCTTTTTCATAATAAAGAAAAGAGGTATTATTCCATTAATACGAGGGCAGTTCAATATATACTTGTGTTATGAATGAACACCTCTTTTTTTCGCAAATTAAAATTATATATATTGTTTAACAGAATGTCTCCTCTTGTAGAGATATACACTTATCTCAATCTGTCGAGGCCACCAAACATTAGTCTCAGCGATCACTTCCTCATTTGAGCCAATTTTCTTTCCCGCTAGCCAAACTTCATGTTTGAGAGACAGTAGAAATCACAAGGGAGTATTTTGGAAAATCCAGGGGTTGTGGCAGCAATTAATCACGCGAATCATGCAGTTTAGCTGCGACAACTCTGAATGAATTTTCTTGTGCGTTGTCATGGGGAAGATGTCACATTTTTGTAATTCATGCTCTACTAGGCGCAAGTGTCCCTAGTGGGGAATAGCGCTTTGAGCAACGTTCAACGTTGAAACACCTATGGCCCCTGCCGCACTTTTGTTCCTTAATATGAGAGAATCAAGTTTTGAATTTTCTAAGTAACCACATTTTCTGGTCGTTCTTTGCGTGCTTCTTAAAATATGATGCTCGCCATCTTTCAAATTCGTTACACCAATATCTAACTGACGTCATGGGGGGAGAAGGGTTCCCATAAATAGTAAAGACTTTTGGTTTTATTTCTTCACGTGTTTTGATCCAAAAGCGAAACACTGAACGGTAATACATTTTCTCCATATTAGTCTAAACAACATAAAAGGATTCATTGAAATTGAGGCCAAATTAAAACAATCCCATGAACAAGGGCGAAATTGTGAGCGTGGGGGTCCCGCATGGTCCGTGCTTTAACCACGCCACCTGTCTCTAAAAATGGATACATATTGAACACTACCCTTGTACTTTCAGATGCTAAAGCTTTGTTTCAATTTATCGCATTATACTTGGTAAAGTCATGATAATCACGATCAGTGCTCACGACTGCATAAGTGTAAATATGCCATATGTCTACACAATGGCGAAATCAGTTATAATTCGGATTTAAGTTGCCAGAGCACTGTTTGGAGATTTTCTCTAACTGGTAGGATTGGAATGGTTAAAGCTGATTTTTGTAATCGACTTAGATTTCCTTAAACTTTGTACCATTAACACCCCAAAAGTATATACATCAATAATTTTATTGTGTGTGTGTTGTGTATGTGCGTTGTGTGTGTGCTGTGTGTGTGTTGTGTGTGTGAGGTAATAAAGCAATAAAAATATTTAAAGCAAAATAAAGGTTTAGAAGAGTAAAAAGGGAAGTTTTTAAATATCCTCAGGCGAGAATTGGTAAGAGATAAGTGTATTGATAAATATCGATTTGATTGAGAGCCGATATTTATGGAAAGTTGACGTTTTTAAATTCCAAAAGCTAGAAGAGAATGCGACGCAAGAGGAATCCACAAATTGAGAGGTTTCAAGGCCCCCGTCGATCGATCGATCGCAATGTGTTGCTAGGGGCTTCTCAGAGAGGTTTGAGCGCTCTCTACTTGGAATTTGGGATGTTAAATAGAACCAGGTTTCTAGGCCTAATAAAGCCTCGTTCTAAAATTTGGACTGTAAGGATCGTGACGAACCTTCTTTGGAGCTGACAAGAAGGCATTATCCCCGCCATCAAAATACTGACAAAGAACACCATGGATGTTCTAAAGGCAGTTCAATGTTTCTTGTTCTAATCATCCAACACATTATATTTTGTAACAAATAAATTTACTGGCAATATCTTTCTTTTCAATAATATCATCAAATATTATATCTACAGACCTTACTGCAATGATTTAAGTTATTGAATGAGAGGGTTTGGCTCATCAGTAGTGAACCCTCTCAGCGGTTTCGCCAAATTAATCTCTAGACCGCTCTACTTTGTTTTGGATTGGTTTGGGATATACCCTGCATTTTCTATGGAAGGCAGCTTAGAGGTGTTTAGTGAATCTATATTTGGCTAAACTGCTTAGAAGGTTGACAATTGATGAGCCAAGCTCTCTCATTCAATAACATAAATCGTTACAGTAAAGTCTGTAAAGATCATATTTGATGATATTATTGAAAAGAAACACATTGCCCGTAAATTTATTTGTTACAAATTTTATCGATAGATGGCAATCAAAATAATATATATAAACATTATATTTTGTTTATTATAGAAATTATTTACTTCTACTCTAGAAAGGTACAGGTAATATACGTGATAATATTGATATTGAAGGTTTCATTTACTTGTTCTCTGAGCAAACTACAAGTATAAAAGGTTGTGATAATAATGGTTAGAGGGTTGCATCTTTTTATATCGTTGCTGTTCTAAGCACAATACCTGTGAAAGAAGCTTATATGATAATAATGATGGTTCGAAGGTTGCTTGTTATGCTGACCTTCAAGCGAAAATCGTTTTTCGACAGGGTTAGATCAATAAATAGTTATAAATAGCATGTTTTTTGATTTGAGCCTCTCAAAGACCACGCTTGTTCGGCGGTACATATACTAAAATGGGAACGATACAGAGAAGATTAGCATGGCCCCTGCGCAAGGATGACACGCAAAATTGTGAAGCGTTCCATATTTCCGGAGCACCTGGCGTCGAGTCAGCCTGTCTGCATCGCCTACGGCTCCAGCGACCTGTCGCTGGCCCACCGCTACTGGTCCTGCAGCGCCGTTCGCCCTGTCATCCGAGAGGTGTTCTCCATCATAGGTCGGCCGCCGGACCTGCAGTTCTGGATCTTTCCAGTTGGTCTCGAGGACCATGCCATCACCATCTCATCAGCGGCAAAGTACGCGATCTACGTATTCTTCATAGATCGCGAAATGCGTGGTGTCGCTTGAGACCCACTGGCGATTCTCCACCAAACTCTGCAGCGCTGGCAGAGGTGCCATATTCATTGTACATAGTTAATATAATCCATATTATCTTTTTTTTTAAATAATGCAGACTGTGCACTGTGCACTTTAATTGTCAATTGTCAAAGACCATTTTTCGATCGAAAGATAGCATCCCTAATGAAGATTAGGAATTTCCTAAAAAAAGATACTTTTTCCAAAAATAGATTCGTATTTTTTTAATTATTGAGCGTATTTTAGTTATATATCACAACAGAACTATGTATATTAATGCTAAGCTATTTTCATGTCTACGTTACAAGCTTTTGAGGTTCACCTTTATTAAGCAAAGTTATAAACATTTATAATCATAAGGAGAATATTATAGATATATCAACGCAATATATAAGTGTTTATAACTTTGCTGGATAACACAGCTTGCATATAGTTATGCTGCAATTAAACTACAATTCTCTAGATGTGAAACTAATTTGTCTATGAACTTGTTAGGTGAAATAGTCCGTCAAATTACTTATTACTTACTTTTTATAGGAATCACTACTCGCAATTATATTAAGCAGTCTTCTTCAAGGGATCGGAACCTGGAGTACAGCAAACGTCTAATGCCACCACTAGGCCAACCTACCGGGATATTTCACACCAAAATCGCTCTTCTCCCGGTCTATCTTGTAATAAAGAAATAACGACCATTTATATCTATAGGACTATTCACAGGGGTACACGTGTAGTGTGTCTGCAAATCGAGTATTCAAGCATAAAATATTTTTCAAATCATTTTTTGAAAAAGCCCTCAAAATTCACTTTACACGCGTATTCAAAGAAATATCCCTAGCTAAATATAGTTCGATATTTCTATATAAAAATAAATTTTAAAGAAGAACGATTTTCGCTAGGAAACTTGCTCATCTAAGCATAAAATCTAAGAAGAAACTTTTGTGTATTTTTCAAAAGTCATCTTAAAAACCTTTTTGTAAATCTTTCACCTGATATCATGAATTTCTTTGGTATGTATTCTCCATTTATTTGCTCACTCTCTATTCGCCATCTAATAAAATTCCCCGTCATAGCCTTTCACAGGGCGAGGACTCTTTTTTATTTCTCGTTTGGGTTGATTATATTTGGCGAAGCTAATATATTGACACTGTGAAATAATTGGAAGTTACAGAGTAATATTTAAGATGAATGACCGGGTTTATTTATTTATGCTTATGAAGTGATACAGCAGCGTATTTACAATTAGAGAGGAGACAAAATGAATTAAATCTAGAAAAAGACCGGGTTTGATTTTTTGGTAATCAAGTGCAACTAGTGAAATCCGATGACTATTAATCATTTCTGCATAGAAGCGTCTGCTTGAATATTCGGAGGCTATATTACTGATGGTTTAGATGGAGGAGCAGCCACAATAGGGATTTTGACATCTTTTTATCACTTATGAAAATAAGAGAATCTCTTGTGGTTGGTCCTTACTTTCCTCACTGTCAACCAGTCATATTGTGGCTAAAGTCTAGAGTTGTAATTCAAGTGTCTCTTACTAGAATCTTTTTTTACTCGTGACTTTATCGTTAATCTAGTAATCCACACACACTTGTATAATTGAAAATCTAACATTTTTCGTATCAAATCTTTTATTTAAGCAATATTTCGAAATGCAATACGCTAATATTCGTCGAAGAGACATATTGTCTTTGAAATGTTTTGTTTGATTCTCATGTTGTTCGGCAATGTTGATGTAATATATAAATGGAGTTGCATGGGGTGATATCAGGATAGTCCGAATAGGTTCTCAGGATTTGAATCTGAGAGAAATACACTAATGGACAAAATTTCAAACGTCAAATATCTTTCATAGTTATTTTCTGAATCCCGATATACATGCAAAAATTACAATTTTTTTTTCCTTAATTTTTGTCCATTATTCAAGTGTGTGTGGATTACTAGATTAACGATAAAGCCATGAGTAAAAAAAAAGATTCTAGTAAGAGACATTTGAATTAGAACTATAGACTTTACTTTAGCAATATGATTGGTTGACACTGAGGAAAGTAAGGACCAACCACAAGAGATTCTCTTTCATAAGTGACAAAAAGTTGACAAAAATCCCAATTGTGGCTGGTCCTCCATTTTAGTATATTTAGTGATAATTATATTTAGAGAAATTTAGGAGATACTTTATGGAAGGTTTGCTTGATGGATTCCCTTCTCTCCGCGCTTCAGAAAGTGATGTTAGATAAAACTGAAAGCCAAGGCAAGGACATTGATTTTACAATGCTAGACATACCCTGCATACATTCCTTGGGTTTTTAAAATTTAGTGTGAGCACTATCCCGTATAGAATCCCAGGTTTCTGGTGTTGAGTAGATCAGTGTTAGAGAAGATGTATCAGCTAATTAACGCCTAATAGTGTCATCAAGACATGAGCTGATGTCATTGCGTGTTTAATTTGATTCTTTTCACTCACAATTTATTTTAGTGGGACAGACTTCAACAATGTTTTATCGTTAATATTTATTTATATATTATATAATGTTTTATTTCATAATTAAAGATTAAGAGAGTGGTTTGCTTCACTGTTGCATAAGTGAGTTTTGAATGGATTATGGTGCCGAAGTATTTATTTAACAAATATTATTTTAAATGATTAATATTTTTATCTAAAGAGATTTCTATGGATGTGGATGATTGAGATTTACAAAGAAAAAGAGACGACATTTAAAATATTTTTACATCTAGGTAACAATTAAGAAATATGTAAGAAAGTAAAAGTTGCGTTCAATTAACATTTGCAACACAGATGACTCCCTAACTAAAGTCTCACTGGAGGCCCTCCAGGCCACTCTTTGTGACTGCGGTTTTAAAGGTGACGAACCACTTGTATAAGGAGAAGCACTTGTCCTTGACATTCGAAATATGAGTAGCAAGATTCCAACTCAGAAGTGGTCGATCAGAGATAATTCATATAAGAGAAAATATAGTAGTCATCTCTATGTATAGTTTGCAATTGGCCACTTCCGCGTGTCCTAGAAAGATGTGCCAGATAACTTCTTGAGTATCTCGTTAAGTTTCTAGGGGGCTATTGATCTTTTCGCTAAATCATATTCTTCCATGGCACATCAGAGGTGACTGGTGGATCAGAAGCGAAGGCGATTGGACTTTCTCAAATTGGTTCGAGATTAACTGGCAGCTACAACTTGCGTCGTGCGGGAACGCCGGCAGAAGCGCAGGTGGATTTATCGTGCAAGAGTGGCTAATAGTAAGGCAGGCAGTCAGTTAGGCTGCTGAGGTGGCCGAAAAGCCGATGTTCTGGAAGCTACAGATTGAGGCCGAGTACCCAGCTCGTAGTAGATAACAGTGAGGCAGGCAGTAAGTGAAAGTGCTTAAAAGGTGACGATGCCTGTGATCTGGTTGCAAAATTGTTGCGTATGGGGACACTTGCAGTAGAGTAGGGGGTCCTCTATTCCTAGTGGTAAGCAGTAAGGCATGAAGTGGTTTTACTGTTTTGGTCAGGATGTGCCCGCTGAGCGTAGCAAGCTCCCTTTATACATAAGCTCGCTGCGACGAAAGGCCATCGGTTTACAAAACCATTCTGAATTGATGTTGGAGAGGACGAGCTTGGGATGTAGGCATGACGCGCGTACAGTAGAGTAATTGGCCTTGTATGCAGACTCCCTAAAAGATTATCATAAAAACTTTGTCCGCCTCGTGCACAATAAATGAGGAGGGGGGAGGGTTTTTTTGCTCATGTACCCTACTTTCCTACTTTGACTTGGCTGTAAAGGGATTAATTAAAATTAGCCCTCCTTTTACCCAGGGGGCTATGGGGTTCGTTAATCTATAAGGAGGGCTTTCGACTTGTGGGTTTTTTTGAGGCCTTGGTGATCAATGGATCCTAGGATGTCATAGCACGTGTGTGAAGCATAGTAGAGACAAAAACCAATTATTTTTCTAATTTGATACGCAAAATTAAGCAAGACTGTAAGTAAGTACACTCATAAAAAAAAACACTTAAGGAAGTCTCATATTTTGAGGTCGTCGGTCATCTTTTTTTTTAAGGAGACTGAGACAATTTTGTTCACACTTGGTTATCTCGTATGTTTTTACGAAAAGTCACTGTGTATCAGATATCTTTAAAAATTATTGTCTGAATCCCGATATACACGCTAAAGGTACAGCTTCCTTAAGTTTTGTCAGTTTTGTTCATGAGTGTAATTCTGGGTACACATTTCGGTTCCTAGAATTAAATGGAGTAGCAAGTACTGCTCAAGAAAATAAAACGAGAAGAGTGGCCGGTTATCTAATTATATAATGCCTAAAGAGAGATGTCTACAGGAGTTTAGGTGGTCTCAAGATCAATATCTGGAAACAGTAAGACTGCTCTCGCTGACTTTTATATGAAGAAAAAACGGGTGGTATTGTAGGATCATGGAATTATTTAACCCTACAGTATCAAAGCACCCAAGGAAACTCGACAAGTATCTCGGCCGGCACCATGGCCCTCTCTGGATGGTCTCAGCCTCCCAAGATTCTCTGCGATAAAATGAGTCTAAATAGACGTGTCGAAATATAAAACCCTCCTAACTCGGAGCGTTGATGGGTTAATTTTCCGAGCTCGTTTCTAAGACTAGATGGGTGAGAAAATAGATTCATATGGCGCACAACTTTCGGGTTAGACAGCCTGCTTTTATTGCCACAAAAAGGAAGATCTCGAAACCTACAAAATGTCTTATCCCCAGGGCTTAATTCGCTATTCAACCTACACACACAAGTATTCATCTTCAATCCAACAAGACATTTATTCATATATATCGCTTCGCTCTGTCTTAGGTAGAATCCACAGGAAGTGGATTCAACCTCTCTTTCCAGGAATGGGTTCCGGAGAGAGAAAGACAGAGTGAAACGATCTATATTAATAAATGCCTTGTTGAATTCAAAATAAAGCCTCGTGTGTATGTAGGTTGAATAACAAAAAGGCCAGCATTAAGACCTGGGTTTAAGCCATTTTGTTGGTTTCGGGATCTTTCTTTTTGTTATTCAGATAGATGGTGAATTTTTAAACTGTAAAAAATATTTTGAAGAATTTTTTGAATACCATGATCCACGATAAATAGTTTTCGAAACAATGTCTCTAGCTAGAAGGTATCATAGGTTGATAATCGGTCCACGGTTTCACTTTTAAATTTTTCTTGGTCGCCCATTTTAATTGTTTAATTTTCGGCACGTACCTGTGATCAAAACAACTTCTATATCGGAATACAGTTTGCTCTAGAAAAATCCAAAAGTTTTAAAGAAATGGTGAGGAGGGAGATTCTGTATTTGTTTGAGGCTTCCTGTGCTAACGATTTAGTAAATAATTTGGATACTCAGTAGTTTTTATCTATTAATTCTTGGTTTTTGAAGAATTGGGCATGATGCAATCAGGGCCAGAAGCACAATTTGCTCTGCCCATTTCAAGAGTTTCTTCAATTTCGGTGGTAGACGCAGGCGCGTTTATATACGAAGAACATGGTGGTGATATGAAGTTAGACTTTCAAAATTAGGCGTCTTTATAGCTATGAAAACTCGAGAAACCCCTTCAAATAGTCAGTGGAAATCCTGTTCCTTGCACAGATCATATCCTTTCTTAATTTCTAAAGATATTTCTCAAAATTTAATAACACCATCCCATTATATATCTTTCTTTTAATAATTAGGGATGTTTTGATTACAACAGAGATGCATTATATATGTAAGTTTGTGATGTTGAGGCAGTAAGAGTGATATAAGCGGACATTTCATTGAAACAAATGCTGGGGTCTTTGGTATCTAAGGCATGTGAGAGCATAGATAGAATTACTGTACCAATATGAAAACACAAGCAAATATTCACATTGTGGATCTCCTGAAATCCAATCCAGACTTGGATTGACGAGAACCATTAGCCGAAGTCATGGTCTGCAGTTGGGCGCTTCTCATTTTGCCAAAGCTGGTGTTGTGTCTTTGACACCGAACCGAGTTCACTAGTGTACGGCAACGGTCAATAGATGGTTGACTTACTTGTTTTGACCATTAAAACCGATGTACTATATTGATTAGGTGCAGATTTATAATTTTAGACACGTAGCTTCTACATAATCAAGAGAATTCTAATTGAATTCTAAAACCCCCACCAATATTGAGTAAAACCAAAATATAATTATTAAAAAGAAAAAGGCATCCTCTTATCGTGAAACTGAAATTTGCTAATTGTTTGCGCCATCTATCGGAATAAATATCAATTATTCGTTGATTTTGATGGCGCAAGCTATCAGCAACTTTCAGTTGCACGATAAGGAAATGCCTTTTTTCTTTTTCATAATTTATGCACCTTATCCCAGTACAATATCATATTTGTGCTATTTTTTCACAAAATATAATTGTTTCAGAGATCTCTTTTTAGCGAATTGCCATAAATTAAGAATTCTATGTTTCCCCTAGTTTCCAAGAGGCTCTAGTCTACATGATGTCACACCAGCCATTGAACCCCTGCTTCCCAAATGATCCAGGAGTTCCATTAAGGTAAGTTTAGCTCCGAATTACACAGTAAAATAGAATTTTTCTTTAAGACATCTTCTGATTGTTTACTTCTATCAAAGGAAAATGTATTTGATAATGCATTGAAAAAATAATAACTTTAGGTATATTGTATATATAGGATTATTCATATCCACCCCTCAACCTTTCTTTATTTCCCCGACGTTTCAGTGAGCCTCTGTAACTCAAGGAAAACAATCCTATAATGTTATAATAAGGCACAATTTGGATTATAGATTAAAAACACAAGGTAATAAGACCAAATCCAAATAAATAAATATTTATTTACCTCGTGTTAATCCTATAATATTTTAGTTTGCCCAATAGAACGTACAGCGTCGATATTTTTTAATCCAACGATAAATAAGCCAAAATTTGAAGCTAACAAATAATGTAAGGTTTAATTACAAAAAAGGTAAATGTTAAGGTTTTAAAGATTGGTTAATAATTACCTTCTCTTTAATATTTTGATTTCTCATATTATTTTCAATATTCATTTATACGCTTTTGGTACATCATTTTTCTTATTGAGGAAATTTCCGTTTGTTTTCTCAGAATCCTAGCCTCTCTGGATATAGACATTCAAACTTGTGTTTGATCCCCTATATAATATCCTGTTTAATTCCAAAAAGAATCTTACGCGTCTGAAATAGTTTCGAATTTTCATAACAGATGGCGCGCTAGTGCATCATAATAATATCCGGCCCAGCCGCGATAGGAATTTGATTCAATATATGGGGAAATATCTCTGTAAGATTCCTTAAGTCCTTGTTTATGTTCTTTTATTCTATCCTCTAGGGTTATTTTTGTTTCCCCTGTGTATATAGAGTTTGTAGCAATTTTGACATTCTTCTATATTTCAGTATCTTCTATATCTTCTATATTTTTTATAATTTGTGTGTTTTTGGTCCTTTAATTACTTGGCTTCTTGTTTCTATGTCTCTGGGGGGGGGGTGGTATATATTCCAAGTACAGGTGGAACAGGCCATGATAATCATGGTGGGTAGTTAGCAACTGCTTTTACTGTAAGTGCACCACATATCTACACATGTAGAAAGCAGTTCGAATTTTGCACTTACAAGCATGTGTCGGAGCCACATTTGGTTACTTGTATTCATTGCTGTGGTTGGAATTCTGCAAGAATCGGAGGCCATTGAATAATTTTTTTCTTGAAAAAAAAAAGTGCTTAATGCGGGATTCGATCCCGGGTCGTGCTGATTGAAATCGGCGGTTTGTACCACTCCTCCACCAACCCATGTCTCTTGGTTATATGGGGGGGGGGGGGGGTAAAACAAATTTGTAAGACTATTTCTGGAAGGCTGGGAATATGAGAAAATAAACGAAATATTTTCAATAAGAAATATGATGTAACCAAAGAGTAAAATACCCAATATTGAAAATGTGAGATGAGAAATCAAAATGCTAATTAAGGAAATTATTAACAAATATTTCAAAACGGCAATTAAAATATTTTCAGTTTAGTAATTAACCCCCATATTATTTTTTAGATTTTAACTTTAACAAATTAATTCATTGTATTTAAAGATATCGACAAGCTGCACAATCTACGCGCGTTTAAATATTCTAATAACTTAGCAAAAAAAATAAAACATTAAATTAGTTTTACTTGAAAAGTGTGAGAGCGGGCCAAGGAAAGGTCGAAGATAGAGAAAAATAATGGTTGAGATGACTAATGAATCAAATATATATAATTCTCCAATCTGCTGAGAGAAATGGATTTTTCTATATCTTTCTGAGAGAACTGTGAATATTATGTTGAAAAATGGGAGCTTTATTTATTTGGCCAGTAGTGTATATCCACATAAAATAAAAAGGGGCCAATTTTACCATTAATCACTGTAACGCAACTCATTATAGTACATTCTGATTAGGATCATTCCATTGGTTACACCATCTTTCAGTTTCTCGACTGAATATACCACCTAGCGACTTTTATGGCTCTTCCTAAATTGGAAATAATGGATTTCAAGTGATATTGGTTCACACCATTTACCTGCAGACAACTATAACACCACATTTTCCAATATATTCTTTAAAAATGACTTAATAGCAAGGCTTTTTAGATAATGCATTCGACTTGGAGAAGAAAATTTGAATGAGCAGAATATTTTAGTATAATAAACCTTTCGTAATATTCACAGTACGTTTTTTTCATAGAATCTTTTATGTTCAATAAGGGATGTTGAATATGAAGAATACTGTAGAGTTTTTAGATATAAAGTGTTATAAAAGTGCACTTTATGATAAAAATATTGACGCACCAAGTAGTTGTCTGAGTTATATGAAAAGAGTATGCAAAGACGTTTCGACCAAAAATTCAAATATTTGAAATTCTGTGGCCGATTTATACAAAGCCAGAGCTCCAGCGCATCTGAACTGAGCATCCAGCACGAGTATTCTGAACTCAACATTCAATATTTTTGCAATAAGTCCATTTCTACTGTTTCAATGATTCGCCGAAAGATTCGTACTCATCACGAAAATATATTAAGGAGTTTGAAAGAATCAGTGTCATTGGATTGAAAGAGACTGGTTGGTAACATCGACTAATCGCGCGACATCGTGTCGAACTGATGCGGCTATTATAAGAATGTTGGCAAGATTAGTTCAACTACGGAATAATGCAACGTGAATTCGGTAGCGGTCGACCAAGCACATCTGGGTCTTGATGGGAAGGCGATTTCACCTATCCCGGAATGTTGACTATTCAGCCCGACAGTCAGAGTCAATCTGGAAAGAAATCCCGCAGCACACCATTCGGAATCTTTTATGTCCATGACATGCCGGGTTTTTTATTTATACAACCGCTACTAACTCCGGCGGGGACATAGACCCTGAACAGCAGCTTTACACACCCAAGATAGTGGACATTGCTGCTGCTGTGATAGAGATGCATGGAGACATCTGAGGCTCTTCATTGGAAACAACAACAACACACCGGGTGACAGCCTGCATCCAGGCCAGTGGGATCCAACGACATTTTGACTTCCTCACTTTGTGACGATCAAACTCTAGAATAAAACAATTAGTTGTTCCGTTATTTTAATCGCTTTTCTCTCCTATACTTGTTCTTCACATACACCAATTTCTGTGTCCCGATCTGACAACTATTTCTTGGAGCGTCGATTATTTTGTTATAGAGTGTATTTTGAGGAATATCAATTTGATAATTTTATATCATATCGTTGTTTGTTTCTCTCACAAATAAAATCTGTTGTTTTTTATAGAAGAAACCAACGCCTTGATTTTAACAACATCACAATGGATACTACCGATATCCGGTAAGTTTTGCTCTCCCTTCCTAATATTTTTATTTATATAAAATAAATATTTAAAATAGATTTTGTGTGAAAAATTTGCGAATTCACAATAGATGCTTCATGAAGTAGCTCATTTTTAAATTTAGCATTTACATGTTTTTACTATAAAATGACCCTGTTTTTGCTAGCCAAATTCGAAAGGCTTAATGAGTCACCATAAAAGATAGAATTGTATTGTAGGCTCATTAACCCTTTTTAAAAGTTTTAATGTCCTAACGCCCCACTGTCGCCCTTTTCAAAGATGAAAAGCTTATTAGCGAAGTATTGTCTTTTGTAAGATCTCATTAGTTTGAAATTATTGTCATTTTGATGAATGTCATCGGCTAGATATATATATATATTTTTTTTGTGTGTGTGAAAAAAAAAAATTACTATTTAAAAAATCTTAAAATTTCTCCTAATCACTTCTTGCACATTTGTAATCTAAGCAAATGGAAACATAATATTTATAGGCTTAGCAAATTTTGTTCTGAATGAATACCTCGGACAGATGAACTTATTTATTTTCACAACGTTTCTGCATCAGTCACATTGTCAGGATTGGAATTAACCCACAGTAGGCAGAGTATGTAGTTCCAAACAATGTATGCCTGCTGTGCGCATTTAATTTATTTTCAATATTGAAGAGGGTGAACGATATTCACTGGAAAACTGGGGAAATAAAAAATTCTATCTAGCCGAGGTGCCGCTTCGAAAATGTATACATGACAGGTAATATCTATTTTGAACGAATGTAATTTTTCTGTGAATATGAAACCATCAATAATAAATATATTTTTAAAATCAGTCTTATTTTTTATTTAAAACTTGTTTTATTTTCCGAAATAAACGTGTCCACACACACAACACACATAATTTTACCATCTCTTTCAGCACAGAGCGTAATGTGCTGCAGGTGAGGAACGAACGTCTCACAAGCCTTTATGTCAAAATACCACCCAATGATATATTAATGTATTTATGTCCGTTGTAGAAATCCAGATATCGAAATCTCGCGATTTTGATAAATAAACAAAATTATTGCAAACTCTGTTTTATTACTTTTAAAACAATAAGTTTATTAATTTTATTTAATATATTTATATTTATTTACATTATTATTATTATATTATTTTATATATTATTATTTTATTATTTATTTATTATTTAATTATTAATATTAATTTAAAAATAATATGCGCTATTCATTCAATATATATATATTGAATGAATAGCACTTATTTTGGATCAAATGTTTATTACAATTTCCAATATTTCGATGAGGCAGTTCGCATATCTTCATCGAGGAATTCAAACCTTGTAAACAAATTATCCACGTGATGCACGAGTGGCGAGGGTTCAAAGTATTCAAAATGGGTCGCTCGATTTTCAACAAGATATGTGAAAAATAACAAAAAATATATAAAAGGTCAGGTGTTGATATTAAAAATAAAAAAGACATAGCCTGACTGTGCTCACATGAGCATTTCTAAATGGCAAAGCGCCAACTAGTGGAACAAAAATAAACTAAACGTTTATTTAACTTGTTCCGTAATATTTGGCCAATATTTGGTCGTAGAGGTAGAGTCAGGCTGACGAGGGCCAATATTTGGTCGTAGAGGTAGAGTCAGGCTGACGAGGGCCAATATTTGGTCGTAGAGGTAGAGTCAGGCTGACGAGGGCCAATATTTGGTCGTAGAGGTAGAGTCAGGCTGACGAGGGCCAATATTTGGTCGTAGAGGTAGAGTCAGGCTGACGAGGGCCAATATTTGGTCGTAGAGGTAGAGTCAGGCTGACGAGGGCCAATATTTGGTCGTAGAGGTAGAGTCAGGCTGACGAGGGCCAATATTTGGTCGTAGAGGTAGAGTCAGGCTGACGAGGGCCAATATTTGGTCGTAGAGGTAGAGTCAGGCTAACGAGGGCCAATACCCCGAAACGCATACGTGGTTGACTTTTCTTGATTTATCAAGAAATTGGGTTGGCCAAAAATTACGGAACAAGTTAAATAAATTTTTAGTTTATTTTTGTTCCACTAGATGGCGCTCTGCCATCTAGAAATGCTCTTGTGAACGTCGTCAGGATATGCCTTTTTTGACTTTAATACCAAACACCTGACCCATTTTTTTTTTATCATTTTATTTTATATTATTTTTAACATATATATATATATATTGCAGCAAAATATTTATTATTTTATGAACACAGATAAAATATAATTTTGTTTGGCATCAAACTAAATTGCTTTATCATTTTGAGGTTTGTCTTTTCTAATTTTCTACGTAATAATATTACATTGTTTTCTTTTATGCATAATTATTTATTATATATTTTTAGTTCATCATATTTGGTCAAATGGCTTTTCGCCCAATAAGCTTTGTGAGACGTCCTTGGCTTCACCTGCAGCGCGCAAATTTCTTCATTAAAAAATACTTATAAAATATAGACGATTGGAATATTGGAAATAAAATTATTTAGTCCAAAAAAG